>JAGIQG010000040.1:5136930-5285473 GCA_024679065.1 Sphyrna mokarran | reverse complement strand
AGGACATTTTAGTAGAATGATGAAAAAGGCATAAGGGACACTTGCGTTTATCAATCAACGTAAGAAGTCTCACAACACCAGGTTAAAGTCCACCAGGTTCATTTGGTAGCACAAGCCACAAGCTTTCGGAGCGCTGCTCCTTCATCAGGAGAGTGGATATTGTGCTCACAAACAGGGCATATAAAAACACAAACTCAATTGACAAAATGCTGAGTGGATGTTTCCCCTCGTGGGAGAGTCTGGGGACACGGGACACTGTCACGGAGTAAACAAGTGCTAATTGAAAACAGAGAACAGGAGAAACTTCTTTTTTCGACAGCTGTGTGTCTTTGGGGCTGCAGTGCTGTGTTATGATATGTCCTTCCTGAACCGTCAATTCAGGGAGATCTTGGGACATTTCATCTTTGCTATTGGTTCCTGCAACAAATTACAGAATCTCTTAAGTATCTAGTGGGGAACGCTAGGAACAAACTGTGATGATTTAACACAGACTCACTGGGTAGAAAAACCAACAGGTACGTGCGGCTTATCTGTATTAGCAATGAGAATATTGATGTTAGGTTTGTATCGGCTGGAGTTTTGAAGAGATAACTTCACTGAAACTTTTAAAACCACAAGGGGTCTTAACGGTGTGGATATGGAGCTGATATTTCCTCGTGTCCATGTTGTAGCTGTACTGGATATTTCTGGATCTTCATATTTCTCGGCGCGTTTATATCTGGGCTCTGATTTCTGTGTCAGTTCCCAATGCAGTTATATTGTCCACAGGAGGGCGCTCTCTGATCATTTACCAAACATCACAGTCACCTTCTGCAGAGAATGATACTTGCAGATATAAAAATGGGTGGGTAAATAAAGCTCAGCCAATCGCACAACATCGTGTTGACTCTTCCAACTTCTCACATTCCAGGTTCAGTCTAGACAGGGATCATTGTTTCTGAGCTCAGACTGGAAACCTGGGATAAAAATGTTCCTGATTCTAGTTATTGCACAGATTACAGGTCAGTGATTCTTATCACATATTGTGAAGTATATGGCAAACCTTATGCAACTTTCCTTTCCCAATTCTGTGTAACAATTGTCTTCCTCTGACTCCTAACACACTGTGTCTCCGCTGTGTATTTTCAGAGATGAATAATGAAGAGTTAGTGACTCGAGACTCGAATCGAACCCATGTCCCTGGGATGTGAGGCAGCAATGCTAACCACTGTGACACCAATAACTGATTAAATTGATTTAACTTTTCACCTGAATTAGAAAAAAGGATCTGCCTTAAGAAAGATTGATGGAGTGAGTTCTGAGGAAAGTGAGTTAATCAGTTAATGAGACAGAATAACTGATTATGTGGGAGAGAGCAGAGAGAGACAGCAAGGAATTTAGAAATACGTTTACGGCCACGGAAAGAAAGTGATTGGAAAGAGTCAGCTATATTAAATCATTAACTAACAATGATTGGCTCACTGATTATGGGGAAGCATGGTGCCACAGTGGATAGCACTGCTGTCTCACAGTGTCAGGGACCCGGGTTCAGTTACGGCTTCGGGTCACTTTCTGGATGAAGTTTGCATGTTCTCCCTGTGTCTACGTGGATCTCCTTCGGGTGCTCCTTTTCCTCCCACAGTCCAAAGATGTGCATGTTAAGTTGATTGGCTATGTTAAATTAACTCTAGTGTCAGGAGATACGCAAGATAAATACACGGACTTGCGGGAGGGGGGCCTAGGTGGGATTGCGGCCAGTGCAAACTTGATGGGACGAATGGTCTCCTTTTGCACTGTAGGGATTTTATGATTCGCAGCTGACGTCAGCTCAGGAAGATGAGCCAATCGCAGCAGTGAGGAACGCCCATGTTTCCTAATAATTGAAGCTGCCTTTGATATGAGTTCACTCTGTGATATAAGACTAGAAGAAGCAACATATTTTAAACACTGTCGCTGCTTACTCTCCTGTCTGGAATCATGTGTCCCCTGTGTGTTTTACTGATAATAATGGCCACGCTGCCCGGTAAGTCTGACCTCAAATCCTCAGTGCGTCTTTCATGGGTTATATTTGCTTATAGATTTCTCTCACATGTTCTATATTTTGTTGCAGGAATCAATGGCCAAGATTCAGTTTCCCAGCCGCCTGAATTTACGGTTCAGGAAGGATTGAACGTTACATTGAATTGTAATTACACAACAAAAAGTGCTAGTCCATATCTCTTCTGGTACATCCAGTGTCCCGGGGAAGCTCCGAGATATTTAGTGAAGAGATATGGCACGAGTGGCGAAGGAAGGTCTCCAGATTTTGCTGACCGGTTTTCTGCCGATTTGGACAAGGACAAGAAAACAGTTCCTTTAACTATCACCGGGGTCCGTGTCTCTGATTCTGCCGTGTATCACTGTGCGCTCGATCCCACACTGTTACAGAAGCACATTCAGCCCGTACAAAAACCTGCGCAGGGACTCTCACCTCCTCTCACTGAATCAGATCTGTGACCTAGATTGTGAACTGTTAATAAAAACAAACAATAGTATAACGAAGAGTTAGCCCGAATGCTATTTTTCCATGGTACATAAATTCAATATAAATTCCATTTTTATAGCTGTTTGGAGCAAATCGTGGAATAGAAAACTCTGCCACTATTATCACAACGTTAACCCAAAATCCATCTGCGTTCTATCTCTAAGATTAATTCCTGAAAATGACCAACATTTGTTTTCATGCCCTCACTTCGTCAAAGAGAGCGAGACCTTCATTTGGTCGTGTAGCTTCTTCGAGTCCAGTTCATTGTTCTGAGAACAGATTCAAATGGCTCCTGCTCCTCCATGCATTGGAGAACAAAGACACTGTGAGCTGATTGGATGAAATGTAGGACAAAGAAGCCGTCAGCTGATTGGGTGTCTCCTGCTGGCTCTGTCTGGAATGAACCAATCGCCAGTGAGGCCGGGTATTACTCAGCATTTTCTGAACTAAAACAGTTTTAACTCACTGAGTTCAGATCCAGCACCAGCTCTGCGAGAATGCTTTCTGTTAGTTTTTATACATTCATCATAGCTGCAACTTCCTTAACTGGTAAATTCCAAAATTGCAAAATCCACAGCATTGCTCGAGATACTGAGATAAAAATCTTCCCTTTTAATTGTTTTTTCTCTATTTGTAATGTAATTAGTTACCCTGATCACATTTTTTCCCAACAAAGTGATGATAAAACGTTAAGTTTGTACTTCTATGTTTTTAGATGTGATTGGTGCAGTTTCTGTCTTCCAGGGTCCACTTATAGCGATGAAGAGAATCGATATCCATTGACTTCAGCTAATCGACCACACACAGTGCATTTTCTTCACAGCTACATCGCCGTACCGGGATAAAGCCGCCAAATTCTTGACTTCCATCCCTAACTACAGAGATGATTGCAGAGCAGAAGGCACGGGAATCGGTTTTTTTTTGCATCTATGAGCACTTCGAAAAATGAGGGAAATTTCACCACCTGTGAGCTATCGGACAGCGCGGTGAATTACATTGCGAAAGGAACCAGAGCCTCGTACAAAAACACTGCTGCGGAGTGACGAAGGGAATAGCGGACATGCGTTTTTTTGTTGTGTAATTACAATTCACTATAAAGTTCAATCCTTCCTGGACCATTGATTCAGCCGGGTCCTGGGAAATTAGAATTTATATAGAATGACACATTGAGCACAATGGAAAGAGAGCATTTGGGCGAACTCTTGGTTTATGCCATGGTTTTGCTTATATTAACAGTTCACAATCTAGATCACAGATCTGATTCAGTGAGAGGAGGTGGCAGTTCCTGTGTAGGTTTTTGTACGGGCTGCATGTGCCTCTGTAACAGTGTGGGGTTCAGCGCACAGTGATACACGGCAGAGTCAGAGACACGGACCTCAGTGATATTTAAAGGAACTGTTTTCTTGTCCTTGTCCAAATCAGCGGAAAACCGGTCAGGGAAATCTGGAGACCTTCCTTCGCCACTCGTGCCATATCTCTTCACTAAATATCTTGGAGCTTCCCCGGGATACTGGATGTACCAGAAGAGATTTGGAAGAGCATCTTTTGTTGTGTAATTACAATTCACTGTAACGTTCAATCCTTCCTGAACCGTTAATTCAGGCGGCTGGGAAACTGAATCTTCGCCATTGATTCCTGCAACAAAATGTGGAATATGTGAGAAATCTATGAGCAAATATAACCCTTGAAACAGACACTGAGGATTTGAGGTCAGACTCACCGGGCAGCATGGCCGTTATTATCAGTAAAACACACAGGGAACACATGATTCCTGATAGGAGAGGAAGCAGCAACAGTGTTTAAAATATGTTGCTGCCTCTAGTCTTATATCACAGAGTGAACTCAGATCAAAGACAGCTTCAATTATTAGCAAACTGGGGGGCGTTTCTCAGTGCTGCGATTGGCTTATCTCCCTGAGCTGACGTTAGCTGCGAATCATAAAATCCCTACAGTACAAAAGGAGACCATTCGTCCCATCGAGTTTGCACTGGCCACAATCCCACTCAGGCCCCATTCCCACAACTCCGTGTATTTATCCTGCATAACTCTTGACATAGGGTCAATTTAACATGGTCTATGTAGAACCGTCGATTTTCTACACCGATCGACAGCTTGTTCCGCTTTAAAATGAATCAAAAATATTAAGAAGCCGAAAGCAACTGTTGCAGCTCGGAAAACGTTCCCTCTGCCTAATTTACATCGAATACATGAACACAATGTGAAGATGTGCCTGCGAAATGTTTTGTAAATTAAAAGTACGATGATACAAAAGCTAAAATGTTTTGCTGTTCGACACGTAGCACGGAGAAAAACAACATAAAGATAAACAAATGAAAAGAGAATAAGTGAATCAAAAGCAAAGATCATGTTCGATATAGAGTCATAGATAGGGAAAACAGATTGAGAATCGGAAGATTGACAAGAAGAAAGGAATTGATAGCAGTGAGAGAGAAAGCGACGGATGAATAGTGGGTCGGCAGGGCCAAGACGAAGAGATGGAGACAGGAAGGTAATTGGATGAAGAGACGATGAGGAAACGGGGGGAGAATAGATGCAGACAATTTGCAGATGGAGGAGCGAAGAGAGCACGAGAAACAGAGAGATAGTCGGTGAGAGAAACAAAGAAAGCAGAGAGGAACTCAATAACCAAAATGGAATTACAAATCCCAGGAGAAGAAATAAAAATAATTTAACCTAACGGAGCAACTGATAAGAAAAGGTGATTGTCGGGGTCCACTTGTGGTTGTGCAATACTAGACTAGCAGCAGATCCACAACGTTATTGTTCCCGTTCCCGCTGCAGTAAACACATAAATATCGTGAGACAGCTCCATCTGGTGGCGATCAGAGGTAACACACCAATTATGGGAAAATCACCGAATTCTCAGTTTTCTGAAGGATGTCACTGCACGATTATGTGATATTATTCTTGCACATATTTTTACTATTCTACCGCAGTGAACGTATACATGAGAACTAATTCCATCTTTATTTTAAACCCTGACGATCTTCTTTGTTTAGTGTAATATCCCATCATTCTGCTGAAAGACTGTGGAGGGAAACAAGAGCACCCGGAGGAAACCCACTCAGACACGGGGAGAAGATGCAAACTCCACGCTAACAGACCGGAAATGAGCCAAGGTCCCTGAAGCTCTGAAGCAGGGAGCCCCGGAGATATTGGATTTTCAACACGCTGAACTTTCGGGAAAACGGGAGAAACGAGAAATCCAACCTCATCAGTTGTAGATGTATAAGTCAATTAAGCAATATAAGTCAATCTTACATTTATATACAATATATGTGCTTATATTTATATACAGTAATATGTACTCTGTTAGTTACTTTGGAATGCCAACTAAAGAGGGAAAAGAATGTCAGAATTAATATTAAGTAGTAAACCTGACAAAAACAAAATAACGAGAAAGGTAAAAGCAGCAGGAATAATAAAATCAAAGCAATAAGGTCCGTTATTAGGTGGAATGATTACATTTTAGTAACATCATGATGCAATATTCGAAAATAAATATAATTAAAGAGAATATTCTACTAGGTGGCTCTCCAGGAAGTTATGTATGAACAAAACTGCATAAAACTACAGTTTACTGCTTTCACAGGTGTCAGATGTAAATTACAGGAAATAATTTTGCGATTGACGCTTCACTGTGAACGACAGTATATATGGGACAAGCACCTGCAAGTAAATTTTAGCTTTCTCTATTTCTGAAACGTTGCCTGTTTCCACGAAGAAATTAGATATAGCCCTTAATGTCTAAAGGGATCTTGGGATTTTGGGGATGGGGGTTCAGGGTTTTTGATGGCGTCGTGACACACTGGTTAGCATTGCTGTTTCAGAGCGCCAGAGACTCCGATTCAATTTCCGGCTTGGGTCACACTCTGCGTGTCTGCGTCCGTTTCCTCCGGATGCTCCGGTTTCCTCCCTCAATCCAAAGATGTGCGGGTTAGGTGGATTGGCCAAGTTTAATTGCCCCTTAGAGTTAGGGGAACTAGTTAAGGTAAAATGTATGGGATTATGTCGATAGGGCCTGTGGGGAGGTGGGGGGCGGATTGTGGTCAGTGTGGATTCGGTAGGCCGAATAACTCTCCTCTACACTGTGGATTTTATGATCAGCCGTGATCAAAACGAATAAGGGAACAGGGTCGAAGGACAGAATGGTCGACTTCTGCTTCCGGTTTCCATGTTTCTAAGTTGTCAATGTTATAGCACAATACAGTTAGAAAGTGATTATTTAAACCATTGTATTTCACGGCCCAACACCACAGGTATATCTGATGAAAATATTCACCCACTGTTTCTAATTAATAGAGTTGATCAGAAAACTGTATTTGTGTGTGTGTATGATTGTGTGTGTGTGCTTGTATGTGTGTGTGAGAGAGAGGGGGGTGGGTGACTGGACGATTGGTCACAAACTCAAAAATCCAGAAAATAATGGGACTCGCAAATCTCCACTCCATGATGAGGGTCATGGTTAAAAATCCTTTTGGCACAGACCCACAACGTCTGAAGAATAAATTAATCATATAATCCCTACAGTGCAGAAAGAGGCCGTTCGGTAATGTCCTCTGTGTAAATAATGTTTCAAACAGTAAAACGGGCTACCGGAAAGAACCACTCCCATAGAGTATAAATTACTTTTGGATACCCAGAGTCCATAAAGGGCGTTAAATCAGTTAAAACTTTTCTCTCTCTTACGGAGCAACATTTAATTTGATTTGATTTATTATTGTCGCAAGTATTAAAATTCAGTGAAAAATATTGTTTCTTGCGCGCTATACAGACAAAACATACCGTTCATAGAGAAGGAAACGAGAGAGTGCCGAATATAGTTTTACAGTCATATCTAAGGTGTGGAGAAAGATACACTTAACGGAAGGTAGGTTAATTCAAAAGCCTGATGGCAGCAGGGAAAAGCTGTTCTTGAGTTGATTGGTACACAACCTCAGAATTTTGTATTTTTTTCCCGACGGGAAGAAGGTGGAAGAGAGAATGTTCGGGATTCATAGAGTCCTTAATTATGCTGGTTGCTTTGCCAAGGCAGCTGGAAGTGTAGACAGAGTCAATGAAATGGAGGCTGGTTTGCATGATCGATTGGGTTACGTTGACAATCTTTTGTAGTTTCTTGCATAATAGTTGATTCAAGGGTCCAGCTGTTTCTATCGGGGTGAGCTTTGATTTCCATGATTCTAGTTTAATATGAGTATTGTTTCTCTCCACAGACAATCGGATTATTTCTGTAAAAAAAAATCTGGTCAGCTATTGTATGAATCTGATGGAAACTGACCGCCTGTTCAAGGAGAGCCAGTGACTGAGACACCAAGAAGCTGCTTCCTATCTAAGCCTCAGTTCGTAACCTGATCACCCCCATAAAGGTTTACACTAATCTACCCGCACGTGTAAATATAAATTAAATATTCATTATCAAAATGGCGCAAGTATTTCAAAATTAACAGGACAGGTGTTAATCTTCGAACACCATTTGCAAGGGGAGGTTCAGTTGTTCGCTCTATCGCCTGTGAAAAAGATGTTTTCACAATCTCAGTCTCACCATGCACACAGACGCGCCAGTGCAAACCGAGCAGAAAGATGAAATGTGAGAGGTGCCGGATTTCGGATGAGATGTTTAATCAAGGGCATCGACTACCCTCTCAGATCGGAGTTGTAGATTATAAGGGTATTATTTCGAAGAAGAGCTGTGGAATTTCTCATGCATGTAAACACATTGTGGATCATCAAGAAAGGCGTCAGATAAATACACTACTATCATTCACTCAATTGCCCAAATTATTGAGTGGCGCTATGAGAGTTTTTGTACAGGTTCAGCCGAGCTCTGTGTCTCTGTGGGTCTCAGTGCGCAGTAATACACCCCGGAGTCTGTCAACTCTGTTTTAGACACTTTCAACGGGACGGTGCTGTTTACAAAATCAAACTCCGCAGAGAACCGGTCCTCCGGGAATCTCTCTGTGTTCCTCCTGTATCTATCTCTCCGAAACAGAAACTCCATGGATCCGCTGGGATACTGACGATACCAGAATATGTTCGGATTGCTGTCAGTAGTTGTAAAGTTACAGAACAACTGAACATCATCTCTTTCACTCACTGTGACTGCAGACGGTGTCTGTGTAACAGAATCTCCTCCACAATGTCCTGTAAGAATCAAAAATAACATGAAATCAAACTATGTCAGTGAAATATGTTTATCGGACAGAATTGGCTTCTTGCCCTGAATTAGAGCCCGATAAATAAACCGGCGTCACTAAAGTCAAACATGGCTCCCACAGCTCAGGATCTGGAACTGAGAAGTGTTTGGATCGAATACTAATCTTTACATGAACGCACAGTGGCAGTGTCTATTGGGATCAGCGCCCCGCCTGTGTTTCATGTAATTTGAAAGAAAAAGCGAAAACTTGTCTATCGGTTTTAAACTCCAGTGTTTGCCACAGGCCGTGTAGAGACTAAGCGGATCTGGTTAACTTAACAATCTGTGATCAACCTATTGTTACCTATGTGCTAATTTAATGGGTAACAAAGATGTGAAACACAGGTTTGTGCAACTTGTGAATTTACCGATTAACAGAGAAGCCGCTGTGAGGAATAAACACGAAGTAATGGGAGGCATGTTTGCAGAGAGATCCTGGCACAGTTAACAGCAATGGGCTGAAGCTGAAATTGCTTCATTCAAGAGTTGAGAAGAGGGTGAGTAACGCCCACCACTTCGTTGATTCGTTCATTGCCGACAGCGTCATCAGTTGGCGTTCAATCATCTTCCAATTTATTCAACCAATGGCTTCAATCTCCTTGATTTTCAATGTCTATACTGGGCGCGGGTTGAAAGGAGCAAAATGTAAACTTGGTACTTTATGAGGAATAAATTAAAAATTGGTCCTTTCACAGGTTCAATCTGCAAAATGGAGACAAAAAAACAGTAAGTGTTGTTCTGGTAGCAAAGCCGGAGCCCCGAGTTCAAGGAGTGTCTGAAACTTTATCTGGTGCATTTTACGTTAGGGGAAGTTGTTGGTTCGCTTCGTGTCCTTCTGCTGTGAACTGTGCTCCGTTTTCCTGTTGACATTTTTATTGTACTACACGATGCAAATGAATCTGTTCTATTTCGCTGTGGTTCTACTAATTTGTAAGTGCAGGAAAGGCTGGTGAATCTTCGGAATTCTCTACGCCAGCAGGTTCTAATGCTCCAATATTGAAACCATTCCAGTTTGGGTTAGACATGTTTATGATCTATCCAGAATGAATGGAAGCAGGTATATGGAATTAGAACAAATGCTCAGCCACAAGTTCATGTTTCGGTTGTAATTTTTAAGTTTAATGGTATAATGGAAGCATGTATATAATGTTATGTGTAATATGTTTGAAGTCAATCGTCATTAAATAATGTTGGTAGCACCATATAACAGTACAGCCGATAACAATTGACAGAATTTTTTTATTGACGCCCACAAACCCATTGCCAATTCGCAACTTGTTTGCCTATGAATGCTGATGGTAAGAAAATAGTGAAATCCCGTCCCTGGGTAGTCTCGAACCACCAACCTTTCGGTTAACAGCCGAACGCGCTAACCAATTGCGCCACAGAGACTGAGACATTAGCCATTAAATATATTCTAAATTAGTGTGTCAACTCTCTTTCTGCAAAACCTGTTCCAGAACTGCAGCATGGCTGTACTGTTTCCGATTCTATACAAGTCTCTTTAGTTCCGTTGATCCCACAGCACTGCTGTAGTGTTTTGGTTATTCCCTTTCTCCTATGAACGTGCAGGTAAGACGAATCCATGTTTCTTATCACAGAGAGGAATTCAACGGGAGGGATGGGAACTGACCACCAGTAGCCCAACGATCCAATATTTTCCACTCAATCATTAATAATACTATTCACACCTGCATCTCCTTCCAAGTATTGTGATCTATTTCCCTTAGGATTTGTTCAAAGATTTAATATTTCCCTTGTTTTCTCCTCATTTTGACATAAGATTCGCTTCAACATGCAACACAAATAGAATTACAAAGCTGAGACTAACCGTGAGTCACAAGTCACTGTGGTGCTCATTTCCAGATACACAATGCTCACCTTTTCAATGGAGGAATTTACCACTGAAAAGTTTTGAAAGTTGGTCTGAATTGTGTTTGTGACTCAGTCGGTGTTGTGTAAATGCTGCTGGAAAGTTCAGTGAACCGGATATAATCTATCTGCGTTTTGCTGAGCTTGTGTTCGGTGTATGGGGAGGTTTGAACGGGGTCGGACCTTGTGTCCCATGGGTGGGCAGTAACCCGCTGATTGAAGCCGCAGTCGCCGCTTTCTGCGGGAGATTGGAGACTGTGGGATATAATCCTGCTGCTTCTCCCTGTCTCACTCACTGTGGAGCCGGGGAAAAGTGAATCATTGTTGGGTTTGCTTCCCCGTCTGAATGTGCCTTCGAGTGACTTATTAATGGATGTGGTGCCGCCGAAGCCTTTAATCTGACACAAATCAGCAGCAATCAGCCGGAATGCGCAGGTTTGGGGAAGCTTTTTGAACTGTCAGATCTGCGAACAACAGGTTTGTTGAGTATAGAATTGTGAAGGGGAACGGTAAATGTAACACAGTGTAAGATGCATATTTAGTTAACAGTCAACAATAAACGTGAGTTACTCTTTTCCTCGCTCTGAGGTTAAAAGTATGTTTCCACCCGCTTTCCAACCGGAAATCTTTCATTTGGTAAATGAGATAATCACTACATTACAGAAACGATGTGTTCCCTCCACCCTGGAAGCCTTGGATGAACATATATCTGAGGTCATCTTTGCAGGTGTTCAAGCAGCTGCTTCTAAGTTCAACCCACTGGAAGTGACTAGCCCGGATGGGGTATCCAGACGAGCACTTGGATCATGCACGATCAGTTGGCGGGGGTATTCGCAGACAACTTCAACCTCTCTTTACAACAATCTGAGGTCTCTATCTGCTTCAAGAAGGCAACCAGCATCCCAGTACCTAAGAAAAGCGAAGCAGCGTGCCTTAATGACGATTATCCAGTGGCTCTGATATCCATCATTAAGAAGTGCTTTGAAAGGCCAGTCATGGCATGAATCAATTCCAGCCTCCCAGACTGCCCGGATCCACTAATGTTCCTCTACTAACACAACAGGTCCACAGCAGACATCATCACCCCTGACCCTGGAGTCAACCTTGTAAGGTTTAGGTAACACAGATACCTATATCAGACTCCTATTTATTGCCTACAGCTCAGCCTTCAACACTGTGATTCCTACGAAACTCGTCTCCAAATTCCGTGACCTCTGCCTCAGCTACTCCCTCTGCGGCTTGATCCTGAACTTCCTAACCTGCAGTCAGTAAGGATAGGCAACAATACCTCCTCCACGATTATCTTCAACACCAGCGCCCCACAGGGTTGCTCCTTGTAGACCTATGACTGTGTGGCCAAATTCCCTTCCAATTCGATTTTCCAGTTTGCTGATGATACCACCGCGCAGTGGATCTGATCTCAAATAATGATGAGACAGAGAACAGGAATGAGATAGAGAATCTGGTGAACTGGTGCGGCGACAATAATCTTTCTCTCAATGTCAACAAAACGAAGGAGATTGTCATCGACTTCAAGAAGCGTAGAGGAGAACATGCCCCTGTCTACATCAACGGGGACGAGGTAGAAAGAGTCGAGAGCTTCAAGTTTTTAGGTATCCAGGTCACCAACAACCTGCCTTGGTACCCTGTTGCTGACACTATAGTTAAGACAGCCCACCAAACATTTACTGTCTCAGAGGTCTAAGGACATTTGGCATGTCAACGACGATGCTGACCAACTTTTACAGATACACCATAGAGGTTATTCTGTTTAGTTGTATCACAGTTGGTATGGCTCCTGCTCTACTAAGGACCGCAAGAAACTACAAAGAATCATGAATGTAGTCCAGTCCATCATGCAAACCAGCCTCCCATCCATTCACTCTGTCTATACTTCCCGCTGCCTCGGCAAAGCAGCCCGGACATACTCTCTTCCATCTTCTTCCATCGGGAAAAAAATACAAAAGTCTGAGGTCACGTACTAACCGACACAAAGAACAACTTCTTTCCTGCTGCCATCAGACTTGTAAATGGGTCTACTTAGCACAAAGTTGGTCTTTCTCGAACCTTAGCTATGACTGCAACACTACATTATGCACTCGTCCCTATCCTTCTTTATGTACAGTATGCCTTCTCTGTACAGCCCAAGCAACAATACGTTTCACTGCATACTATTATACGTGACAATAACATATCAAGTCCAATCTACCCGAGATGCTGCTTCCCTGGATGAATCACTTAACCTTCAGCTAGATCTCACTCTCTGATGCAAAGTTAATATATCCCAAGAATGAAAAATGAACATTCCCCCCCACGTTTCTGGGCCAATGTGTATAACTCATTTATCACAGTTGAAACATGAGGGTTTTTTTGTATCTTTACCTCAAAGCAGTCTTGCTCTACACACAACTGGCCTTGGGTAGGAGATTTATTGGAATAATATTTTTGATCATGAACCTCTGCAAATAATGGTCAGCTCACACAGGGTGAAAGTAATAGCAATCCCGCCTCACTCTGGGTCACTGGAGAAGAAGACGCCACAAATGTCCCCAAAATAAAACATTTAAAAATAAGTTTACCGACCTTGCCCAGTTATAGCACTTTCCTAGTTTCCTTTGGTGGCGGTAGTGTTGGAACGGCACTGTTCCTGTCAAGCTGATATTAAGAAACTCCAGCTGTGAGTTGAAATGGGAGTTTCACTTTCTTGTGACTAAAATAATACAATATCACCATCTGCTGGTGGCTTTCATTTACTGCAAGCGTTGGCCATTGTCACAGAGAAATTCAGTCAGTCGCTGGCTGGACCTGGGACCCGGTTGCTAAAGTGTGAATATTTAACAAAACTGTCAGGGATAGAAATTTTCAGCAGGATATCGGGTGGCGCATTTGCCTCCCACCCTCTGCGAACTTTGATCCCCATTACCCATGGGAGACATTGTCTGGAGTTTGCAGTTTGAGATAAATGTGTACCACTTAGTGTATTTTTCAGATGTTAACTCCTTTCAAACTTGTAGTAGATGAACGTCGCTGCATTTTGACGTATCAAACTCTTTGGAAATTAAATTGATCATGACACCTGGACGACATATAATTAGTGGGCAAAAAAACCTGACAGATTAATATTTTCCAATTATTTCTATTGAAACCAATCTCTGTTTGCGTTGATCCGTGCAAAATAAATGATTTTGGTAAAAACATTTTGCCACCGCGAACAAGGAATTACATTTTTCTCACATTGATGAATTATTATGTCAACTGATTATTATTATGCCGAATAACTCACGCTTAATTTCAGATAACTATAAAGAAGGAATAAATGCTATCCTTGCATTAATTCTTGACAGTTAATTCTGTTTATCCAATGTGCACGCCATAAAGAATGAATGAAACTTTGCAGAGTGCAACTGTTAAACTGTTACTGTGCTGCATGCAGCGGGAAAATATTTTGTCCCATTTTTCCCTAAACTAAGCATTTTGTTCTCACCTTTTCATTTTCAAACTTACCTGTGAAATGCGGAAATATTTTTGTTACTATTAACAGAGTATTTTTATGGGGATTTTTGAAATGAAATTCTCAGACAAGTTAGATTTTCTAAACTCTGCACTTTCATGGCAGTTCGAAAAGAAGGGCAGGACGATAAAGGCAGAGGCCAGAAGAAAGAGGAACCCTGAAGATGTCAGAAAGAGAAAGAGAGACAATCAGACTAAATAATTCTCTGACTCTCATTTACTGGTGCGCCACTTCGAATGGTACTGACAGAACAGCCAGATGTATTCCTGAAAGCGACCTCAGTTTCTGAGTAAGTGAAGCCAGTTTCTGATCTGGGTTACACTTTATATTAGTTTGGAGGAATCAACGCATCGAGGATAACTTGTATTTTCTGTCGAACTCGAAATGAGTTACTATGTATCCTCCTTGTTCCTTACTGATAGTAATGTTCTTGCTGTGTGTTGTGTCTCCGTGCAGTCAGTGTGTTATTGTTGTGTTTAATTTCTGATTTTTGGAGCACTCTGGCTTTGTGTTATACGAAATAATAGCGATGATTCGTTGTCCCAGGCTCCTTCTGAATTAACAATTCTGGAAGGACAGAGCACAATACCAGACTGTGGTTAGTCAACAACCTACCGTGAACCAACTCTGTTCTGGTACATCCAGATCTTTTATTCTCAATAGAATGCAGTGCGGATACTTATCTTAAGATTTGCCAGGTTTTCTACTGTTTGCACAAAGGAAACGAAACTGCTATTTTAAATAATCCGGGGTTCTTCTCTCTGACAACGCTGTGTCTTTCTGGACCACTGCTGTCGCGATCGAGCTATTCCCGGACAAAACCCCAGACTGGGAGTTCCAGTAAGCTGCCACCAGAGGGAGCTCTCACACCGATAAACAGATTCACTCTCCACTGAGAGAATCACATGTGCCTTCCTTAAACATCAGTACAGAACACAATCTCAACAAGAGGAAAGGGACATTTGACGAATTTGACAAATTACTTAATTTCAACGCAGTTGGGCTCGCTGATTTTCTTACATCTATCTGATCTCTTTTGCTTAGCAATCGTCTTTTGATCCAGTTTCTGTGCCTGTCAAGTATTCAGCAACTCAATGCCCATCAGGTTCTGAAGTCTTCTTACCATGGCTTGTTCTCTGGATTTATTTGATCCGAGAGTTTTCCTGCTTCAGAGAAAGTGTATACAAAACACGGAAATTTCGCACGGAAGTGACTGCGACTTTCAAAATATGATGTGGAGAAACAAGTCACAAACACAAACTCAATTTACAAGATAATCGTTGGAATGCGATCTTCACACATAATCAAGTCTTAAAGCTACAGGCAATGTGAATGGAGAGAGGGCCAAGCACAAATTTAAAAGGTGCGTATTGTCTCCAGCCAGGACAGGAAGTGAGACTTTCCAAGCCCGGGAAAGCCGTGGGAGTTGCAGACAGTATGACATGAATCCAAAATACCGGTTGAGTCCTCATGTGTGCGGAACTTGGCTATCAGTTTCAGCTCAGCGATTCTATGTTGTCGTGCGTCGTGAAGTTCGCCTTCAAGAACGTTTACCCGAAAATCAGAGGCCGTGATTGCTGAAGTCTTTCTCCACTGGAAGGGAACGTTCTTGCCTGGCGATTGTTGAGCGGTGTTCATTCGTTGTCGTCGCGTCTGCATGGTCTCCCCTCTACTGTTGAGAGACTTCTTACTACCTCTGAAATAGATATTGAGAATAGAGTTCCACCAATGATCAGTAAACTTCAGAATGTTTCCTTAATGCTGGAATGTTTGTGTTACTATGAGTAACCCAGAATTTGTAGCTGCTAATTTACAGAGCAGGGTTTCATTCCTGTAACATCATCTGGAAAAGTGCACTCATTCCCCTATCGAGATGCTGAATGAACCCAGCTCGAGTTGTTTTCTTTCAATATCAGCCAGCTCACTACTGAGAGATCTCACAGACTCACAGCGACATAATGACTGACGTAGCAGGAAACTGGAAACACTTGGGTTGATCCCAGGTTAATGAGATCTCTTGTGTGGTTGACAGTCACATTGCAGTCGCATCTGCCCGCGATTTTGTGCAACCCGCAGCAAACACGGTTTCAACTATATTTAAATGCAGCCTGTGTACAACAGTCACACTACTTTCCATCACTGTCAGTCCCAGCGATAGTACAGGGTAGCGTCAATCAGCTTCATATCCGAGATAGTCAAATTGATGAATTTACTCGGTGCCCGAACTCTGCAGAGAAACAACTATATCTTCACCAAATATCGAGTTTTTCCTCAATATAAACACGGGCTGTGTATCTAGATACCGGTACCAGTATGAATTGTACTTGCTCGTTATTGCATTAAAAGTATAATTTAAAGTCACTGTTTCTCTTTCTCCTTTAATTCTGAGAATAGCGATTGAGTGATAGAATCGCCATGACTGAGATCTGAAAAAAATGTCCACGGAAATAGATCAGACAGACTGAATACTCAAAATTCAGTATTAAACCATTTTTATATAATGAAAGTAAATGTGCAATGTGTTTGGTTCACAATTCTCCGTTAGGAATATTCCCCAAACAACCCAAATGCCGCATTGTCACTCTGCATAGGGGGAGTTGGATATTTGAAGACAAAATTTCCAAACTTCATCCTGTGTATTTTGCTGCCTGCCGTGTCTCGGGAGGTTCTCACTGCATTTCCCTGTGTCCGGGGTGGTGCTGTGGTGTTAGTAGTTGGTGAGCTGGCTGCCAATGAATGAATTCACTCTGAGCTGGGTTCAGTCAGTGTTCTGTTCGGACGAAATGGTTTCCTAGGTAGACACGTGGGACGAGATTTGTAACCGGAAACATGGGGTTGCCGATGAGGTTTATTTATTCCGGCTTCAATTCTCTATCTCAGATTACGGTAGAATCGATATCCGTGAGCGAGTCTCAGCTTCTTTCATCAGTTCGACAGAGGGACGCCTCAGTTGCAACTGGAGCGCGTTTGTGAATCCTTATTATTTCTTGTGATTATATCCATATCCCAATTCGACACTCAACTCCCTGGACAGCTGCTTCAGCAGAAGTTTCATGTGATCTGTAAAATGCTCCGAATTTACAGATTCTCTTTGCTGTTTTTCACTCTGACCTGCACTGGGATGACTGGAGCAGATGAGGTGAAGCAGCTCCCTCGGCGGAAGGTTGTGAGTGAAGGGGGAACCGTATCCATGAACTGTACCTCGACCATTGCTTTTAACATCTTGCATTGGTACAGACAGTCCCCGAATCAGCCACCGCAGTATCTGCTGATGGCCACAAGAGAATCCGATCAAAGCGAGAGGGTCACTGCCTCAATCGGCGGAGGCAACAAATTCAGCGTCCTGACTGTGAGAGATGCCGGAGTTACAGACACTGCCACCTATCTCTGTGCCGTGAGGCACAATGTGACAAACATGGGGAGGTCCCATACAAAAACCTGCACCGACTGCGAGAGACATCCTGCAGTATCGGTAGAGTGGTGGAATTATAAAAAAGGTTTATTAACAAACGAAATGAGAGCAATGCAAAATAAAATATAGAATCTACTGATTAATATCCCGTCAGAAATGAAGATTGATGAAAACAGAGATGGAGAAAGGAGAAGGGACACGTAAGCCGGAATGAGTGAGCAGCAATTGGAATTAGAGAAATTCAATCTTCATAGAGAAGTGACAGAAATGAGGAAATTATTGAAAAAGAAGTGGAAGAGACTGGAAAAAAAGCACGGAATATGATAGATTAAAGGTCAGATTAAATAAACAGAAACTTTAACAAAGTAGATTGTGATTTTTCTTTAACATTACAAATATTTACTTGTTATTTAAATTTTCTGAAACACGTCACTCGAAGACCAGCCATTGGAAATCGCCCTATTGATAAATTTGGGCTTTGTTCATGATCCCGACTAGGGGATTTTCATATTCATTTCATTGCAGTATTAATGCAGTCCTTTTTGTAACACCGATAATTAAACACTTAAACAAAAAATCAGAGAACAAGCTGTGGATGGGATTAAATAGAGACAGAATCCGAGGTTTCTGAACAAGGAAACAGATATCAAAACACAAGGGGGCACATGTAAGCCTGCACACACAATTGTTGAGAACACCGTTCAAACACAGGGATCCGTTCAGTGACTCTTCATACCTTCAGCGTTAATCTCAGTGATAGTGTTTAAGAGAGACTGGGAAAGATGGTGAAGGAATGAGAGAGCACTATTCTCAGCGGAGAATTGAGCAAATGGGGGTTATTTTCTGTAGAGCAGCATTCTGTTCAGAAGTGATTGTCAGACTTATACCCAATCAAGACAGATTTGGAAAAGGTTAAGAAGGAGCAGGGACAATCGGCTAACCCCTCAATGCGTGACTGGATGGCGGTATTTCTCGTGATATTTATGCAGTGGAAGGAGCGATTAGTAGACTGCGTTTTGAGCAGTCGACTGTTAGAGAATGCGATGGTTCATGCCAAGCTGTAATGTGGACAAACCATAAGTAATTTTCATAGAGAAGTGGATAAATACATGACAAGCAAATGGAAATTTTAAGAATATAAGATACATTGAATGCAAGTGCCGATAAAGAATAAGTGGATAACCTATAAACAGAGATAGTACGTGAGCAATGTGCCGAATGGTCTCTGTTAGTACTATCACAGTTTACGATTCCAAGATTATGAACAGCCCTTTTCAATTAGAAAGACGCCAGAGCACAAGTCTTGCAAACAATTTACTTTGTTGCTACAGAGAGGAAGGAGATATTCGGAAGTAGTGACGGTTCAAGTGGTTTTCGGTTTGAGAAACAGCCAATTGCTGAGTGGCACCGTGAGAAACGTCAGATACCGATATCCCATAACTGTCCAATCGGTGACAGTGTGGCCCTTCGGTCTCACATTGAAGGGGAGAATGTAAAGCTCTCGCCTCTCCCTCCCCGCCATTCAGAGTCTGGGCCTCGGCTGCAAGTCCCAGTTTTGAAAGTAGATCCTGATTGATGCTGTTGTGCACCTTCATCAATCATGAAGGGAAATCCCCGCAAAGAGCTATTTCCAGTTGGAGCTCTGATGCTGCTGATATTTTGTGAGTTTATTGATTTACTCAGACGGATTATTTTAACAATCTCTTCACACCGTATAGTAAATGATTGGTTTTCTTCTGTTCACAGCTGTTCGGTGTGACGATCAGAGCTCCCATCCTGAGCAGGTCATGTCTTGGGAAGGGGAGCGGGTTGAACTCAGGTGTGGGCTCTCTGTTGCTCCAGGTGATACAATAGCCTGGTACAGACAAACATTGATAGGACCTCCAACAATTCTCGCCTCCCTTTACCAGGGGAATGCGACTGAAGGACGATATACACAGTCCTTTGACCGAGTAAAGAATTCCTGCACCATGTCTACAGATGAGACCACGGTCCTTGTCTCTGGAATGTATCTGTGTGCGAAGCAGCCACAGTGAGACAAAGAGCGGATCCCCCTGTACAATACCCTGTTCACTACCCTGTCTCCGCTGCACTTTTAAGTTTTCTGCAAATCAGAAATGCCGTTGATATTCTTCAATGTTACTTTCCCACATTCAATGTTCAATTTAAATAGCGTTATAATATTCTAAAGCTGTAATTAAAAGTACAGAGTATCGAAGCATATTAAGTTAAAAAGAACTGTTTCGTTGTTCCACAAGCAAATTAAAGCGGAAGGCTGAAAAATCTACCTGTAAAATATCTAGATAGATAATCGACAAAAAGGTAGATCAACATGATATAGGTAAATCTTCAGATTGATAAGAGGTAGATATGTTGACAGTTAGATGCAGGCAGACAGATAGGTGGATAGATCATTAGTTAAGTTTTTTAGCCAATATGCATAAGAACTTTATTTAATTATCCCGATCTGTATCTTCAGTTTAATTTTGTTCTTGTTTTGACAGATGTTCGTTGTCACTAGAAGACATTTCAGATATAAATGTATCGGGTAAATCAAGGGCAGACCATCTCTCTTCATCACAATATTGCTGTTACTGGGAATGAGTTTGTATATTAGTACGGGCAATTCACCGATCAAACTCCAGAGAATGTCGTTTCCACATTCAGAGATGGAACAACTGAGGGAAGGTTTAAAGTTTTGAAGGCAATGAGAAAGGATACATCGGTCTCAGTATTAACACGGTCGGACTGTCAGATGCTGTGGTGGATACAGTGCAGTTGAGGCACGGGTGAAGCAGAGAGATGCAAAGCCTGTACAATAACTCACAGGACATGGGCACTGTGGAGACAAACATCCCATGGTCTTTAAAAGCAATATCGATATAACATGTTTTACTTGCGAGTTATATCATGGAATTAAAACAATATATTTTATTGTATCTAATAATAGAACTTCCAGAAAAAAAAACATTAGAAACATACAAATTATCCTTTGACTCATCAGAAAACTGAGACAAATGATCGTAAAGCAACACAAGCAACAAATAGAGAAAAATGAAAATAATAACAGTGGTATCAGATATAGAAGTCGTAACATTGAAGTAATAAAACCCATAATAAACCACCGCAATATAAATCCTGCGAAATCATGTAACAATATTCGAGATCAACATAGAGGATTATTGCTTTACTGATGATGTCCTGTTTCGCTGAGCCTTTATAGAACCGTCAGTTCCCCCTGTAACAGGTGGCAGCTGGAGTTAGAGGAAACATCTGTACGCCTCCACCCCACAAACCGCAGTGTATTTAGAGCAAGAGCTTTTATGTCAATTATGGAAGACCCGGCATTGAAGCAGGTCTTCTGGACAAGAAACTTTGGGTTCGAAACTGCTTTGCGGTCTTTCGGCAACAGAACTGTATTCTCCTTCTCACCAAATGTTGAATATCAGGGTCTCAATTCTTCCAGTATGCCTAATAACAGGTGGTGAGAACAGGAGAGTTTCCTGGTCACACATACTGCAGGAGGAAATGAAAACCACTGTAGTAATTTGTCAGGCATAATCATGGAGCAATCTAATGGAAGTTTTTGGTCTCCTAACACCATGTCAGAGCATGATGCCTGGAGAATAAGGGAGGTGGGGTGAACCGGAGACTTAGAGAGTGAACTCTCTATTCTAAGGTCATTGGGTAGTCTGAGTACGACGTTCAGGACAATATGGATCGTCAATATGGCTCCTCAATGTAGCAGAAAGAGAAAGAGCAAGGATGAGTGGAAAGAGAGAAAGAAAGAGAAGAGAGAGAGAGATGTGTCCATTATTTGATTCAAATTTGCGACAAGTTCAATGTAACTGGCACACATTTGGATTCTCCAATCCCTTTACCCCAGGGTCAGAGTGACGAGAATTTCTGACTGAGAATTAAACATTCCCACTGAAGTTGGTAACATCACCACAACAACTACGCTGAAAATGAAATTCCTTAGGTTCGCAAGCCTCATTTGATCTCTGGAGTCGATGAAAGGCGCTTTATCAGTAAAAGTAGGTCTTTTTTTCGAGCGGTATGTTTGTACAGGTTGTCTTTCTGATTCCACGGGAACCGATAATATTAATTTTTAATTTCATTTTCATTATTTCAGTTTGTTTTTCCCAGATTGGGTTAAAGAGTGATCACCACGGACTGGGACTTCCCGGATTCTGTTTCCAGTCCCTTCAGAGGTTCGTTCCACTCCAGAGGACACCGGCAATCTATCTGGAACAATACTCCGGAAACTTACTGAAGGGACAGTGCAGAGCTTAAAAATGCTGCACCGTCAGAGCTGTCAACCTCTCGATGACTTGTTAAATTTGGGAAATCGTCTTCCCTCCCAGGTGGATGGTCAATGTTTCCAAAAAGAGCAAGAGAAAGATCCTGTTCAACATCTGTTCACCAATCACAATGACTGACACAGACAGAACAGTACAATATTACTGAATGAAATAATATCACTACGAGCCCAAAAATAGCTGCTGTGTTAATTGCATAAAACGCTTCGGGGCATTAAAATTTACAAATATTCTCAAGCTAATTCTTTTATGTGTCCCTGTTTTAATTTTGCAATATACCTATTATTCATAAAAGTATTCTCAATACAAGATTGAGAAATCACTAGGATTTCAGGTTCCATTTCAGACTCACTCTGATCCAATGTTTGCCTCACGCTCTGTTATGTTGAGCGAGGCTCTGACAGTTTTTGTACAGGTTCAGCCCAGCTCTGTGTCTCTGTGGGTCTCAGTGCGCAGTAATACACCCCGGAGTCTGCCAGCTCTGCTTTAGACACTGTCAACGGGACGGTGCGGGTTGTTTCATTGAGCTTCGCTGAAAAACGGCCCCCTGGGGATGTCTCTGTGTTGCCGCTGTATCTGTCTCTCCTCAGCAGAAACTCCATGAACCCGCTGGAATGCTGACGGTACCAGAATAAATAAGGATTGCTAGTACTTGTAGCTGTGTAATTACAGAGTAACTGAACAACATCTCCTTCAGTGACGGTGACTGCAGCCGGTGTCTGTGAAACAGAATCTCCTCCACAGTGTCCTGTAAGAACACAAAGAAATATTAAACTAAACAATGCGATTTCACTCTGCTCCCCAACCCTCACCCGTACCCGTCATTCCTGAATCTGCCGTAATCTTGAACAATAACCTCAGAAAGAAATCACGCAGCACAACAAAACATATTTCACAGTTCAGCCGCTGGGAAAGAGGAGGTGTTTGTTTAAATAAAACTTCTCCCATAAACATTCTGTTCTCTCTAAAGAGATCAGTTCCTCGCCTTCAGTCCCTGTAACTGAAAACCGCTCTCGATCTGTGTGTTTGAAGTGTTGTGTTTGCCAAAGTCATTCTGTTATCAGAGAAGCTTCAATCTGAGCCCAACTCATTCTTTCTCATTCCTTGGGGGAAATGTGCCTAATCCCAATAGTGCTCAGTGTGGAGACCAGCGAGACCCTGATAATTTTTCGATGTTGTGATTAATCCATTCCCTGATCACCCACCCCTCCCCCTTGCATTGAACAAACAGCCTGACCAAATATATTATGGGGTAATGATGTACAACACAGAATTGAACAACTTGCGAACCTACCGGTTGAAAGAGCTGTCGCTATGATGAATAAATACAGAGTAACACGAGACATGTTTGCAGAGAGCAGGAAGCGGATTTGACCAGAATGCGTTGAAGCTGAAGGTGTTTAGTCAAGAGTTGGGAACAGGTTGAGTCATATCCGGGTTCACGTTGGTTGGTTCACTGCTGAATACATCATCAGATAACACCCAATCCGCTTCAAGCTCCTTTGATCTCCAATTCAAGCAATGAACTCACAGTTCCTTCATCTCCAATTCGTCCTCTTGACGGAGGGACCAAAGCAACAAAGTGAATTTGACCATCCCACGACAGGGGATTACTTTCCTCTTCAACCGTCATTTCAGGCAACGACCGGTCCCCTGAGTCTTAATGGCTGTGTTTCGACATGGAGAATGACAATATTCATCCTGACAGCAACATAACGGTTTGTTATCAATCATGTTTGGGGTAGCAGCTATGATGCGGGGGAGGATGAATGTTTAGTTGAAACATCTACTTCATAAGAGTGAATAGAATAATGAATGGGCTGAGATATTTCCACTTGATGTTCACTCACTTTGTAACGTGTAGTCTATGAAATTTTCTTTCAGACGTGGAAATATATTTTGCCTCTCCATTCAACTACTGATCTAATCAGTGCCAAACACGGAAAAGTGGCAAAGATCAATATCTCCAATAAAATCTCAAATAAAACAGCACAGGTGAGACGGGTCAGAGTGAAAACAGCACAAGAAAGCTGTGGATGGGGCTACCACGTGCAATGTGGTGACAGCTAGGATTTATTTGCAAGGGTTTGATCTCACTAAGAATGGCACATTAAAAATTCTATAATTTTGCTCCTCTAAAAGTGTGGGAGCTGAATGTCCAATCCATACTGCGTACGAGCAGTCTCGCAACAGGAGTGCCAGGGTTAGTAAATGATTCATTACAAAGCGTGATCTTCATCAGTGATGTGGATAGAAAGTGGGGCTGAATAGCTGAGCAGAGAAATTGGGGAGATTCTGAATGGATGTACAAGGCATCAGAAAAAAGCTTTAAATGCTTACGTTAAAGACTAGAAAAGGGAAATGTGCACAACTCCCATAAATCAGTAAAGATAAGAGTGGTTTGGAATAAATAGGCAGGGGAAGGTATAGAAAACCAAAAAAAAGGCGTGAATGTTCTTAGATTGATCTGTCAGTCTTATTTCAACTGCAAATGTAAGTTACGATTTTAACTAATGAAAATGTGCAGCTGGACAACACCAGTTGCTGTTTTTGAGTGTTGTGTTTTGTTGCAATTTGAACAATCTTCCTGTCACTGTCACTGTGGAAACTGAATTGCCCGCGTCTCTGTGAGCGCACCCCCAGTGGGCACTACCTGGAACTGCCTGTGTGGGGTTTTTGTACAGGATTCGCTATATCTCTGCAGCAATGTGGGCTCCATAGCACAGAAATACACGGCGCTGTCAGAGATCAGTGTGTTACTGATCGTTAGCTCGGTAGTCTTGTTCTTTCTATCAAATTTAGAAGAAATCCGATTATCGAGGGCGGTGTTCCCTTGCACGTTCTCTCCAATAAGCCGAAACATGTACACTGGAGCTTTCCCAGGCTGCTGACTGTACCAATACACATTAGGGCTGTAACTGCTTGTTTCCAAAGAACAGGTCATTGTGACATTATTTCCTTCTTTAAGCGATATTTCAGAATCCAGTTGTTCCACTTTGTCTTGCTGGCTCCATTCTAACGGAAGTAACAACAATAGTGACAATCAGAGTCAGCCTCAAATTAAATGATGCAATTATCATCAACACCGTCACAATTGTTTTAATAACAATAATATCTGGGTTACAGCAGTGAGGGTAGAATGGAGTTTTATTGGGAAGGAATACTTACTGAGAAGTGAGATAGTGATGAGGATGGGAAAGAACTGGATCCCCATCATCCTTCCTGAGTCTGTAACACTGTAGTGAGACAAATCCTCTGTCAGGAACCAAAGTACAGATCCCCGTGCCACTGCACTGCTGATCCAACCAATGAGAGGAATGGAGCAGTGGCAGCAAACTGTCCTATCACGTAATCGGGTCACAGTGAAAGCAGTAAACTGAAGCTGTGGGCCGAGTTCTCACAGGCTCAGTATTGAGTGGCTTGTTTCCTGTGCCGTTTTGTTCTTTGCTCTTTGCTCTTTGAAGTATGTGGTGATTGTCAGCTGCACTGGAAGCTGTTGGAGCGGAAATAGTGACGCTTGAATCTACAAAAGTTTCTGATCATCCTGCACCTGCTCATTTTCAGGTGTCTAAGAATAATTATTGCGGCTGGGACATGAAGCATCGACAATCATTGAATCGTTGAGCATCGAATGAAGCCATTCGGCCTATCTATTTGCCCTTGGAGAAATACTCCAAATCATCTTTCCACCTTTCCCCCACTCCATCCTGTACCCCCGCGCGCCCATTTTACACAGACAAGATGTTTTTATTCAAGATCAATTCCTTCTGAGCATTTCCATTGAATGCTGCGGCATTATTTTTGTCAGAGTGCTTTCAGTTTTGAACAATCTCAGTAGAATAAGGGAATCTGACCTTTACCGTTTTTTCAGTCAAACTGGCGTACTTGGATTATCGAATGCTCCACTATTTGAAACAGTTTTGCGTGATCTGTTGCATCAAAGGTTTTAAAATTGAGTGTTAAAATTAAGATTGGCCTTTAATTATTTGACAAAGTAGAACAATCTCAGTTTCAGAAGTCAACTTGTCATTGAATACCATCACCCCGGTACCATTCTAGTGTACCTTATCCAATATCTCAACAATCTAAATGGTGATTGCATGATCTCTAAACGGTGATTTACAAACGATTAAGATTATTTAAACATTGCCTGAACATCTACGAAAGATAAAATTCAACCTGACCAATTCCAATTTAGATTTCTTGGAAACAGATACTTGATGAAGGATCATCATTTCAAAGGGACAAGCGGCTCTCAGAAATCACGCTTTCCTTATCATGGAGTGCATTATATTGTGTTATTTTTATTTGTCCTTCTGGAATTCTGATTCCATTTCGGATATTGCTTTTCTCAACGCGCCCCTTTGGTTATTTCTATATTTCTAGTGATCTCTGCACATTTGTCTCTGTATGTTCCTCCTTGTGTATTGTCTCCATATATCTGTATCTGTTTCCCTCAAGGCCTCTTCGCCATATCCTAACCTATTTCCCTTCACGCCTCCGTCTCTCCTTCACTTCTTTTCCTGTCTGTCCCAATATTCATTCCCATGTCTCTTCCTCGCTTCTATCATTCTCTTTCTTCATGTCTATCTCTCTGCATCTCTACCTGTCTCTCCCTATCTATGCCTCGATATCTACTACAGTCTCTGCCTCTGACCCAGTCACTGTCTTTCCATTTGTTTATCTTCATTTCGTATTTTTCCGTGGTATATACCAATATCTTTCGCAGCTTTTCTTTCACAATATTTTTAATTTACGAAATGTCTTAAGTTCCCCAAACATATCTGAGCGGTTTGTTCCGCGTCTATTCGGCAGACTCTGAGAGAGAGAAACTTTCCTCAGTGCTGCATCTGTTGCACTCACCTTGTTCATAATTCGGGTTAATTTTAAGCCATATAAAGCCAAATATGATAGATTCAGGAGGTCCAGCTTTCTCTGTATTCCATTTGTCACACTCTCACAGTGCCTGCGGCTTCCTCTGGCTTCTGTCACTGTCTCTCATTCCGCAGTAATTACACCGCCCTGTCAGACAGCCGCAGCTTATAGCTGGCGAAATTCACTTTTCAACTTGTTTACAGATGCAGAAAACCGATTCCTCACTCCCTTTTTACTCACTAAGTAAGGGCGTTAAGTTTCGTTCTTCTCTGCCGTTTGAGGCCTTCAGTGCACCAAAAGAGATTTCTGACAACAATAATTGCCTTTTAATTCCAGACATTGCACATTGAAATTCCACAATCGCACCCGGAGTCTGGGTTCCTAGACAACCGATGGCCATCCATCCACCTCCCCCTACCAAATAATAACCCATTTGGTTATTATTGTTGACCATGACGCCACTCATGAAGTTTTCAAAATGTTTCCAGATCAGATTCATTCGCTGACAACAGGAGTGAAGGCAAAAAGCAAAGAGGGCAAATTGTTTTTTTTAATATTTCAGGTTGATCAGAGTGCCGGAAAGTCCAACTTTCTATTCAGGTTGATCTTTCTATTTCAGGTTGATCAGAGTGCCGGAAAGTCCAACTTTCTATTCTGATGATTATTGTCAACTTTCTCTTGACCACGAACTGGAGAAATCCAGTGTGTGATTTGGTACGGGACATGTTCTATCTTTGAACACTCTGTGATTCACAGCACAGGAATATGCTGCAGAGGCAGAGAACATTGCGTTGTTAATGGTTAGCTTTGTAAACTTGCTGCAAGCATCAAACATTGAAAAGAATTGATCAGTGATACTGAGGTTTTTTTAAATTATCCCCTGTGTTGCTGCTGTCCAGAGTGACGACGGTATCAGAACACATAACTTCGACGATCACTCTCTTCATGTTGCAGGTTGAGTGACATTGCTTCCGCCTCCACCGCCATTTCCGAGTGTCATTGTTCCACTGCTGCTTCGTGACCCCATTCTAACAGAAAACCATAATTTTTGTCAACATTGCATTATCTCAATGAACAAGACTTCTTTGACTCTTGGTTAGCGCACTTGGGGAGAATATATATTTTGCAAGAAAGGAGATACTTATTGAGGAATGATATAACGATGAGGAGCAGTGCCAGGTGTTTCTGCATGCTGCTCCCTGATTCTGTAACCCTGTCTGATGAACAGTACAGTTTGCTCCGCTACTACACTGCAAATCCCAATAATGACGAAGAAGGAGCTGCTTCAACAATATGCCAATAACATAGGACAGGCTGCATGGCTCATGACCAGAACAGCAAAGGGAGGTTGGGACAGGGCAATGGTCGGTTCTTCTCAAAACGCGTTAACACAGCGCCCCCTGACCGTTTAACCTTCCTTTCACAAGCACAAAATCTTTGTTGGATAATCAATGTAATATTTCAGAAGTGGTACTGTTACTGGACAGGGAAACAGACCAAAAATAATACCTAGCACGCGATCCAACACACAAAAACGTGACCACAAACACGAATTCTCATTTTAGTTGTGAAATTGTGAGTTTTGTGCTGCAATCATTAAGATTGGAACATGCTCGTGCTCTCCTTTGCTGTAATCGGAGTGAAATCGATACAACGTATGGCAGGGACACAAGTTTACGAGTCGACAGCTCAACAGGATAGGGGCCAATTATGAGCCATTATTATAAACACTAATTCAGTCAATTTAATAATTTTATTTTGAAAATACCCTTAAGTACAACTATAGTTTATTACATTATCCCAGTCCATGAATAACGGGTCCGTTCAGAAGGATATTCTCTGAGATGGTTCACACCTCACTTCCTAAACAGAATAAACTTTCACTTTACTCAGAACTCGCTGAGAAATGAAAAAAAACTTATCGACATTCGGGAAGAGAAAAATAAATTTGTTCTTTCTGATGTAGAGTGGTTGCTGCTACAGTCTCGCAGCATCAGGAACCCAGATCCATTTCCATTCTTAAGCCCCTGCTAACTCACAGCACCGGGAACCCAGGTTTAATTCTGGTCTTGGGCCACTGCTGTTTCACAGCACTGAGGACCCGGATTCAGTTCCAGTCTTGGACCACTGCTTTCTCACAGCACTAGGAACCCGGCTCAATTCTGGCCTTGGGGGTGAGTGTCTGAGTGGAATCTGCACATTCTCCCTCCCTCTGCGTGGATTTGCTCCAGGTGCACCGGTTTCCTTCTGCACTTCAACGATGTGCAGATGAGGGTGATTGGCCATGATAAATTGACCCTTATTTTCAGGGAGATTAACAAGGGTTACATGTAGTTATGGGTATAATGCCTGTGTGGGATCCTTGTCAGTGCAGGCTCGATGGCCGAATAGCCTCCTTCTGAACTTTAGCAATACTTTGCTTTGATTCTAGGTAACATATTCGGTCACAGGCAAATATTTGATGCTTTTGCCTCCTTTCTCGTATGCAGTGCATTGTCTGAGTTGACGGAACGGAGCTGAATGCGATCAGAGTGCGCTGTCATTGCTATTGCTCGTTTTGGCCAAACTAAACCCGGTGTTTTTACCACCCGATAATTATGCTTAACATCATCATGTGATAGATCACTTTAGAAATCGAGAGAAAATAATGTTAACGCAGAACACATGACTGCACGAACGGTATTTTGTTCTTTGTAAAAGTGTCTTTTAAGAAAGCTGCAATAATGAGGAGCAAATTCAAAGCAAATACCAACATGTTTGCATGAAGTTATTGGTCGAGTTGAACAGAGCATGAAATTAAGTTATTATTGAGTTACGTCCTCTGCTTCTGTGAGTTAGTTCATTTCTACGAGTGAAAAGCTCTTATCCAGTCAGATCTTTGGTTTCTTGCTAATTCCAAACAGCTGAACGTACACGTGTTTCCCGATTCTTTTCTTCAGCCCGGACAGCAGTAAATGGAGCGGTGTGGGTGTACTTACACCTCAGCCATTGCAGCGGTTCAAGGTGGCAGTTCACCAGCACACAAAACCTGATTTCAGTCAGAAAATTGACTGTTTGTGTTGCTGAGTGAGTCTCTTTGGCGTCCCCAGCTGGCGGATCCAGTTTAATGCAAGGTGGAATTTGCCTGTTGAGTGGATTCATAGAACATAGAACATAGAACATAGAACACTACAGCACAGAACAGGCCCTTCGGCCTTCGATGTTGCGCCGACCAATATAAAAAGCAATGCCCCTCCAAACTAAACCATTCCCTTCTCTTCCATATACTTATCAACTAACCTCTTAAACGCCACCAAACTTGGCGCATCTACAACTGCTGCAGGCAGGGCATTCCACTCCCGAACCACCCTTTGGGTAAAGAACCTACCTCTGATATCCGTCCTATAACTATCACCCCTTAATTTAAAGCTGTGTCCCCTCGTGCTAGCTTTTTCCATCCTAGGAAAAAGGCTATCACTGTCCACTCTATCTAAACCTCTAATCATCTTATATGTTTCGATCAGGTCCCCTCTTAGCCTCCTCCTTTCTAACGAAAACATGGTTGACTGCATGGTTGACTGCAGCACATACCAAGACACAAATGCTACCCAGAAATATAAATTGGAAAGTTTTTTTTCCGACGCCACCTTTATACTGCTCTGACGAAGCTCCGACGAAGAGTCTGCCAGACTCGCAACTTTGGCTCTATTCTCTCCCCACAGATGTAGTCAGGGTCTCTGAGATTTTCCAGCATTTTCTGTTTCAGTTTCTGGTTCCAGTATCCAAAGTATTTTACCTTTGTCTTTATACCATTGGTATTTCTAAAGCATACTGATGCTAAATCTACTGAAATCATTGCTGGAGTTCTCTGTTCAAATCCCGGACACGAAGAAATCGAGAGAACGCCAAGATTTTGAAGAAAGTTTTGAAGTTTTGAATCAGCATATAGTCAGAAACGAACAGACTAATTCGGTTTACTTTGCTTCTGAGAAAGAAGGCACAAAACCGGTACAACTGATATTTTCAAAATGCTGCACTTTTCAGAGAGTAAAATCCAGCATTTTAAATTCATCACTTATCGTTGCAGCTGAGGACAGCGGCTGAGTGACAGAATGTCCATGGTTCGAATGTGTGCAGTAGTTGTCTTTGTATGGAGGAGGTGGACTCGTCAAATAAGCGTCTCCACTCCGGGTGACATCTAAAATTCTAATAATTCATAATTAAAAACGCAGTGGAATTTTTGATCTGAAACTGTTAAACATGAATTTGACTCATAGGTGATAGAAAACGACAATTTGCAGTCCAATTTCGCCGCCACCAGATGGCAGTGGGATACAGAATTCGGTCCAATGTCGGAGTGCATTCAAGACTCACAGCCGTGGCCAGTAACAATATTGAGAAAATGTAAACAAAAGAGCTATTTCAAGCAAAAATATAAGATGAGCATTGGTAGCAAACTTATATTGTTTAACGAGATCAGTCAGAAAAAGCCATGAACTGTTGGTCTGGGGAATCGAATTATCTCTTTCGGGGCTGCTTCGAGTCAATGATCTGATCAGCATTTAAAAACACTGTGACCAGCCTGAACCAGTACGCTGTTACAGTAACTGACTTCATTAGTAAGTCTGTGGAAGATTATGTGCTCAAGAAAGTAATATATCGAATCCATAATAATTCAGTGAAAGAGCCGCTGCTCAACCCAGTGGCCGGTTAGTGAAAAAGACACCTCTACACCACTCTTTTCATGTACAGTGGCACAAAACTGATTAATGGCATAGACAACAGTAATACATTACTGATTTTCTTCAATTAATATTCTGCCACATTACAGAGCAGGACTGTGCGATATCTTAGCCTGTCACAATGCAGCATATTGAAGCCTGAAGCTTACCTGACATCGTCCCATTAATATTCCCAGATCAGGCACAGGCACAGCATTGAAATCGAACACTGACACTGAAGAAATCACAATGATTCCCAAAGTCCGGAGCAGGTGTGATACAAAGACTCTCACATTCAATTCCCCTATTAAAACACAAACTGACGTCCTCAACTTTTTTCTGTTAGACACAACAAGACTGAGAGTTGGGGAGAGGGGAGGGTTGTGTGGGGAGGGGGGGGAAGGCCGGGAATTGGATAGAAGCGTATCAGATTATAACGATTATGAAAAGGTGGTAGAGGAAGCAGCTGTATCCTTTGGTTGAATGATCAATAATGAAGGTTTAAGGTGAGGGATAGGAAGTTCAGAGAGGATTTGAGGATAATATTTTCAGTCGCAGGTTGGTGGGAGTCTGAAATGCTCTGCCTTGGTCATTTATATTTGTGGTTCTCCTTACAACCTATAAAAATGGATCACCACTGGAAATACCTTAACATTCAAAGTTCTGGGCCAAATTCTGTAAAGCGAGATTAGCGTAAATTCCGCGATAATGGCGGCATCATTCAAGGCAATTGTTGTTGGTGTGGTTTCCTTGGTGACATGGGTGAGTGGTCTAATGCGCTCAATGGTGATTCTCGTCTGGATGGGGACGTGTGTTTGACTTCCGCTACTGCTAAAGTTTTGGAAGTTTACAATTTAAGTCTCCTCAGTAAAGAGATTGGAGCGGATAAGTGCCAGCATAATTTGAAGTGGAGTATCCGAAGTTTTAAATTGACAAGGGGAATAAAAAGAAACAAAACGAATTTGAATTGTTGTGGAAACGTGTGTGGAAACAATTGAATTGATTTTCCAGTGAACTGACATGAACAAGTTGGGCGGAATGTCGAGCTGCTCTGCTGCAGCCAATATGATTTTATATGAACAGAATGTGCATGACCATGAGCATGTATTTGAGGACAAATGTTTCAAGTGATGGATTAGAAATTCATTGTAGGGTGGAGAGGCTTCTCCCCACATAGGTTTGAATCCTGCCGATGGTGTTTCTTTCACATGTTGTTGAGAATCGACAATGACCTTAAATGTAATATTGAGAAGGCCCGAGAGTTCGTATAGCCTATGTTGCATTGCAGTAGCAACAGCAGCCAAGGCAATTGCTAAACGCTCTATCAGCGAGGCAGAGATTTGTAAGAGGCTGTAAGGCATAATTTGAAGAAGATCTGAGCCAAATTGATGGCTTTCTTGTGTACCGGATGTATGTCTCTCCTCAGGCCTCTGTCAGTCACTGTGTACGTGTTTTTTGTGTGTTCTTCCACCTGCATCAATGCAGCTCAGTCCTCCACTTTTTACTAATCTAGTTTGACAGCATCATACGAAGATGCCATTGAAATGAAGCAACAGTTTTACATAATAAAGAGGAATTTATTTCTGTTTTATTTTGAACGGAAATGGTTCAGTGTTCAAGTGTCTATATGCTACAAAAGGAAGGATGATTGAAATTTTCACTGAGCAACATTTAAATAGACACCGAATCATCATGTTCGAGTAGTTAACTTAACTCGATTAAAAAGTACCCTCATCTCCACCCTTCACTGCTGTAAGTAGCAGGGCTGTATGTCGCGTGCAAGGAAATGATATTAGAAAGGATGTATTTTGGTCAGCATGAACAAAATGGGCCGAATGGCCCCTTCTGTTCTGTATCATTTCTATGGTTCTATGATTCTAGCTATCTCTGGATGCATCGAGAGAATGAATTTGTAAGTAGTGCAAACGGGAATCCAAGTAGCAGTGGGATTTTTAACATTTGTTCAGGTGATTTGGGGGATCGCTGCCCCGTCCAAAACTACCCTCCATGTCAGAGAAAATTTCAGAGTCAACTATATTGCTGTGATCTGGAGTCACATGTAGGCCAGTCAGGGTACGGGCGGTATATGGAGCTGCATGCTAACACAAGGGTTAGAATTGCTGCTTCACAGCGCTAGACGCCCAGGCCCGATTCCTGGCTTTGCTGACTATCTGAGTAGTGTTTGCACGTTTTCCCGTGTCTGAGTGACTTTCCTCCGAGTACTCCGGTTTCCTACTATATTCTGAAAGATATGCTGGTTAGTTGCCTTGACGTGAGCAGGCGCCACACTCTGGCGACTAGGGGCATTTTCCCAGTAATTTCATTGCAGTGTGATTGTAAGCCTTATTTGAGATTAATAAAGAACTTCATGTACATTATACATTTCCTTCCCCAAAGGATATTAGTGATCGAAGTGTTTTTCCCCAGTTGGCAATGGTTTAATGATCATCTCTAGTCTTTTAATCACAGATTTTTGAATTTAACTATCACCATCTGCCAAGGTAGATTTGAAGCCTCGGAACATTATACTATGTTTCTGGATTACAAGTCCAGTGACAATATCATAAGGACACCATCTCTCCATTGTGATTGCCGTCATACCTCAAGAATAAAATTTCAACCACAAAAGTTACAGGACCATTAAGGATATTATTAAACGAGAAAGAGTGCAGAAAAAGGTTTACTAGGATGCTACTGGGATTTGTCGGCTTGAGTTATAAGGAGAGGCTGAATAGACTGGGACTTTTTTTTCTGGAGCGTAGGAGGCTGAGGGGTGACCTTATAGAACTCTATAAAATAATGAGGGGTATAGACAAGGTAGATAGTTAATACCTTTTCCCAAAGGTAGGGGAGTCTAAAACTAGAGCACATAAGTTGAATTGTCCAAAGGGGCAATTTTTTCACACAGTGGGCGGTGATTGTCTGGGACATGCTGCCAAAGGTAGTAGTAGAGGCGGGTACAGTTTTATCTTTTAAAAAGCATTTAGATAGTTACATGGCTACGATGGATATAGAGGGATATGGACCAAGTGCGGGCAATTGGGATTAGCTTAGGGGTTTCAGAGAAAAGTAAGGGTGGCATGACAAGTTGAGCCGAAGGGCCTGTTTCCATGCTGTAATCCTCTATGATTCTATGACTGTAACAGAAAGGCTATGATCAGCAAGAATGCCTGAAAAGCCCGCAGTTCTTTTCTGCAGTGGAAGAGTAGAAGGAAAGCAATCAACAGCAACAGATGATAAGATTGGAAAGTTGGAAGAAAAGTTGGAAGAAAGGAAGAATGGTAGGAAGGAAGGAAGGAAGAAAGAAAGGTTGGAAGAAAGTTGGAACGAAGACTAGAAAGAAGGCTTGGGAGGAAGGAAGGAAGGGCCATTAAGCATTATAGGGCCATTCACGTTGTGACCACTTCCCAAGTTCTCTGGAATTAGTTACACACTTTCCTGCTGTAATCACAGTGGCAAACTGTATGCGAAGCTCAGAGAAGTGGGAGAGATATTAAACGGATATTTTGCATATGTTCACCATGGCGAAGGGCGATGTCGATATATAGATCAAGGTAAAGACTGTTAAAATTAAACAGATTTGTATTGAAAGGGAGGAGGTGTTAGGCGTATTATCCGACTTAAAAGTGGATAAACTCCGAGAGCCAAATGAGATGCATCTTCAGCAGCTCTGCAAAGCAAGCGCGGCGATTGCAGGGACTCTGGCGATAATTTTTATCGCCTCTCTGGCTATTGGAGAAATGCAAAGGATATGAGGACAGTCAATGTGGCGCTAATGTTCAAAAAATCATGCAGGGGGAAAAAGTCATTACAGGCCTGTGACTCGAACATCGGTGTGGGGGGGGGGTGTGATCATAAGATTGCAGATCAAACAAATAATAGTGCTGTGGTATTCGGTAAGAGGAGACCCATGGATTACCTGATGATACGATAGGATGGTCAGATGGGCAGAACGGAGCCAAATGGAATTTAACCCTCAAAAGCATAAGGTCAAGCATTTCAGGAGGGTTTGTATGTCATGGAAATGGACAGTGAACGGCAGGACGCTTGGATGTACAAAGGAACGGAGAGTCCTTGGTGGTCCACATCCAAAGATCTGTGAAGCCAGCAAGACAGATAGATGACGTGGTTAAGAAATTGTATGGTGTATTTGTTTTATTAAATAGATGATAAGAGCACGGAGATTATGTTAGAGCTGTATAAAACTCTCGCTATGCGATTGCTAGAATACCATGTGAATTTCGGTTCGTTACACTACAGAAAACATGTGGTTGCATTGGGAAGGATATTAAAGGGGTTTACCAGGATGCTGTCTTGACTGAAGTTTTCAGCTATGAAAAGAGGCTGGATAGGCTGGGATTATTTTTCTTAGAGTGGAGAAGGGTGAGAGGAAACTCACTGATGTGGACCAAATTATGAGTGATATCGATAAGCTAGATGGTCCCTCTGAGTAGACGGGTCGATAACCACGGGCATAGATCTAAGATAAGGAGCAGTTTATTTGAAGGAGATCTAAGGAAAATGTTTTCATCTAGAGTGTGATCGGAATCGGGAACTCACGGCCTGAAATTATGGCAAGGGCAAGAACGGTCACATTTAAGAGTCATTTAGATGAAAGGTCATGGCATACAAGGTAGCGAACTAACTGTTGCAAAATGGGAATTGATCAGATAGGTGTTTATGGCCGAAGGGCCTCTTTCTATGATGAAAATCTCCATCACTCCATTGTCTCCTCCAGGAAGTTAGCAACTCTGAGAACTCAGCAGTCATTCAGAGCAACAACAGGGGCTGTGGGCACTGGATAATAAGCCTCACATATCTCAAATCCTGTATCTGAAGCCCAGTAGTTTCTGATTCCAGAGAGACGGAGTTACACACACAGATCTAAGTTGATCAAATCCAAGCACATGCTGATGTGTATTTCAGTGTGGTGAAGGGATATAGCAGAACCTTTTTCAGGTCATCTCGAAACTTGCTCTGGGAGACTGTGTAGATGAAGACGTTGTTGCAGGAACTGACTAACTGGAGCATGTTGGCTGCCTCCTGAAAGATGTACCGGGGGTCTTTGAAATCCAGGCTGGTGCGGTAACCCTCACCTGTAATCCGCACATAGAGGAAGTGTAATACATAGGTGACCCAGAGGAGGAGGAAGCTGAGGGAGATGGCGAAGAGCAAAATAATGGACTTCTTGCGATTGGCCATCTCTGGATCCCCGTGATCCTCCTTCCCCCGGAGCCTCCTGCGGGCTCTACTGGCTGCTAAGATGTGTTTTACAGTTAGAGCGTTGAGAAACAGGATGAGGAGGAACGGGAGAAACGGAGTTAAGATGTGGTCCAGCCAGTCAAAGGCTTGCCAGGCGAGCAGCGTGTAATAGCTAGACTTAACGGCACAGAACCAGGGCACCCCGTCCAGGACGTACAAGGGTTGGTAAGTGAAGTAGAAGGGGACATTCCTGACGCAACTCAGAACACAGACCATTCCTATAACCAGCAATGCTGTTTTATCCGTGCAGAATCTGGTCTTCAGGCTCTGGCAGCAAATGGCCACAAAACGGTCGATGGTGAAAGCCACTGTCAGCCAGACTGAACCATCCCGAGCAAAATAGACCAGGAGAGCGCTGAGTGTGCAGACCGGGGTGGTAGACAGGACACTGTTCTGAAAGTAGATGCGGCCAATCCGGTTGAGGATTATGGCGGTGATGATGACGAAGAAATCAGTCAATGCTATCGCGACCAGGTAGTAGGTAATGCACCGTGAGAGTCCGCACCGCCCTCGGGATAAGATTACTATCGTCACTAAGTTGGCTGTGAGATAGAAAGAGATAGAGAGAGATGTGTTACTGAGAGGGCTCTAAACCCAGTTGCTGCACCATCCAGTGAGTTACTGCAAGCATCCTCATCCTTCATTTTGCCACCTCCAGACTCCACTGATTGCAAAGTCTTTGGCAATGAAAAGACATTGAAAACTGGATTACAAATATTTAAAATCAGGAGACATTGCACTCAGTCCAAATTTTAATTCTGTTCTCTGCTGCTGAGTTGACCCCTCTGATAATTATTTCAAATTCTCCGAAAATTTGCTGTTGCTCTTATTTGTGCCAATCCGGTCCATTCAGTCAGCGTCTCTAATTAATCTCGTGCTTCGAATTGAAATCCCTCCATCATCTCGCCTTTCCCGATTTTGCTAACATGCTACACCTATCTTCCCGAATCTGAACTTTCATGGCCCCCGATTTAATCTTTTCAGTTGTGCCTTTACTGCCGAGACCCCAATCTCTAGAATTCCATCTTTCAAAGATTAAACTTCCCATTTGTGCTTCAGATGATAAAGTCAACTTCTTTGGGAAAAGCTAAATCATTTTGCCAGTCGTTATAAATTTAATTTGTTGAAGTCTTGTGAGGTATCCCCTAATTACTCGAATATCTGAAGAAGCAAATCCAACATCACTTTTTCAAGTGAAAGCGAGAGATGGAAACGACATCACGCGTGTAAATACTGCCTTGCCATCCTACACACACACAGCTAGTAATTAAACATATAATTATCCAAGATTTACTAGACTTATCAAAGCAAGACAAAATGCATAATGCATTACGAAACATGAAACCCCACGCACCTCTTTCAAAAGTTCCAATAATTAATTCTTGAAAAGTCAATAGCAATGTGGGTGGCCCAGTGCTACCTCACTACAGATCAATTATTATTAACTGCTGGCTGTCGCAGCATAGGTTCATGTAAGTACTGAATGAATGGTCTATTTCAATGCATCTAACCGATTTATTAGACTGTAACAGCTCATTTTTTGAGCCTATGCATACCAGTGGATGAAATACAAGTCACTTTAAACACTTTGTCCTACATAACACTGAAAGCACTGGATCGCATTTTACTACATTCGAACAAAACCAAATGTTCAAAAGTAAAACTTTAATGTTCGTGTAAAGCCACACATTTCAAGTCATGAGAATTAGTTGGGATTTTTCACCTACCAGGAATACCAATGGCAGCGAGAACGGGATAAAAAATGGCGAAGAAGAGACCTTTCGCTGGTCCATGCATCCTTTCTCAGAAAGTAAAACAAAGCTTAAAACTTAGCGCTGCGCTGGTTTCAGAGCGTCCCTCATTTATTCTCAGCGAGCGTCTCCAGAGGAATAATTAAGTTAGAATTTTAGTTACAGGCTGGTGAACAAACAGATTCGCTCATTGTTTGGTACCTTCACATTGCAACATTATCAAGGGGATAATTTCGTTATACATCTGGCCAAACTGCCGCTTGCTGATTCTATGGTTACCTCCATCTCGCACAAATCATGTGTCTGTCTCTTCATCAAGAGCAGAACAAAATGGAGATATTGGTTTGAGCTCTGATCTCAAGTTCAAAGATTGTCTCTTCCGGTCTCTGCCAGGGGCCCAGTTTATGTTTGCTCATACATACAGCTTAGTTCGACGTTTTTTTTCTGTTCAGAGAATGTTGGGAACTGAAAATAGAAGCACGAATAGGGCATTCTCTATACTGTGCCAATTCCACCCTTCATTTTCATCATGAGTGATCATCAAAATGTTTTCCTATTCCTGAATTCTTTTTAAAAGTTGTACGTCTGAAATCAGTATTACCGTTTTGCGCATCCTATGCTTAAAATCATACAGTGCAGAAAGAGGCCCTTCGGTCATCGAGTCTGCACCGACCACAATCCCACCCAGGCCCCCCCCACCCCATATCACTACATATTTACCCGCTAATCCCTCTAACTTCCGCATCTCGGTCACTAACAGGCAGTTTTAGCATGGCCAATCAACCTAACCCGCATATCTTTGAACTGTGGGAACAAACCAGAGCACCCGGAGGAAACCTACACAGACAGCGGTGGGGAGTGGGGGGGATGTGCAAACTCCACACAGACAGTGACCCGAGCCGGGAATCGGACCCAGGTCCCTGGAGTGTGAAGCAGCAGTACTAACCACTATGCTGTCGTGCCACCCGCTCTCACACTCAGCGAACACCAGATGGATCTCACAGAAATTGCAAATTGTAACTGAGGTTAATATGTTATATTTCCCTTAACAAATGATACCATGAACTCGTTTTCCTTTCTACAAAAAGCAAAAAAATCACAAGTTTCCGGCGAAATAACTGCCATCCTGCATTGTATTTCTTTTATTTTTCCACAGAAAATTCGGTCATCAGAAGTTTTGTTATAGAGAATGCATGTTAGTCATATTTGGGCGAGTAAGCTTGATGGAAGTTAATTAGGCTAAATCATTTTAACGGCAAGGATTTCTCTGGTCACAGCTTGCAGTATCTTCATGAATTGAATCTGTTTTTGATTTTGACTTGAACATCAATTCTAGCATGCTCAAATCTCATTGTCACAGTCGCTTTTGCAGCTAATTGGGTGGCACAGTAGCACAGTCTTCAACACTCGTGCTTCGCGGCGCAAGGAACCTCGGCTTGATTATCGACTTCAGTCACTCTCCGTGTGGGATTTGCATCTTCTACTTGTGTCTGGGTAGGTTTTCCCTGAAGTGCTGATTAGGTGCATTGATCCGAATAGGCACCGCATTTTGGCGACTCGAGGAATTTCGCAACAACTTAATTGCAGTGTTAATGTAGAAGCTTTACTTGTGACTAATTTTTGTTACTTTATTAATATTGCCGCTATTGTTGCTGAAATCGTTATTGTCGGCGGCTCTCCAACAACCACTACCTGATATTATCATTGATGCTGCTTGAGAGCTAAGGACAGGCCCAGGATAGATGGAAGTAATAAGTGGGCAAGGAATTATTCAATGAATGACATGACACCGAGTATTTCTGTGGAACAAAGGGACATTGACATGGTTGTGAACAAATCTCTGAAGACAGAAAAGCATCTAATGGGAAGGTGAAAAATGCATATGAGATACTTGTCTTTATCTATCGAGGTGCAGTTTAGATTATCTGGGAGGTCATGTGGGAGTTGTGTAGATTAGATAAGAGTACTGAGTGCAATTGTGGTCGCCACACTATCTGAAAGGTATGATTACATTGGAGAGTGTGCAGACGAGATTCACCAGGGCTTTGCTGTAATGGAACATTTATGAAGAGAGTTTGCATAAGCTTATGTTGTTTTCGTTAGAGCAGAAAAGACTGAGGGGCGACCTGATCGAGGTGTACAAGATTACAAGGACCATGACAGAGTATAAAGGAATGTGCTGTTCTTGTTTGAAGGGTCAGTCACGAGGGGACACAAGTTCAAGGTGAGAGGGTAACGGTTTTGGGGGGATGAGAGGAAAACCCTTTTGTTAACCTAGGCTGTGTTGACGGCCTTACAGAAGCAGTGACATTCACCTTTTTATATGATACGACAAGGAGCAGTTATTATTTAAACGGTTACCGGCAGCACCAGATGAACAGCGCGAGCTTATAATGTGAAAATAATTCTGGGGTTCTGAAGATAAAATAAATTTTGCTAAAATGCGTGTTTCTGCAGAACTTCAGGCCGGGGATAAAGACACAAGTTTAACTGTGTCAAGTTTGATGCTGACTGACATTGCCGTCAATTTCTGCCTGATATCTACCTCTGACTTAAACACATTTAATGAGGTAGCCTCCACTGCTTCAATGGGCAGAGAATTCCAAAGATTCACTACCCTCTGGGAGAAAAACGTTTCTCCTCAACTCTGTTCTAAATTGACTTCCCCTTATTTTGAGGCTGTGCCCTCTAGTTCTTGTTTCCATTCTAAGTGGAAATAACGTCCCTGCTTCTACCCTTTCTAGCCCTTTCATTATCTTATATGTCTCTATAACGTGTCCTCTCAGCCTTCTAAATTCCAACGAGTACAGGCCCAAAATCTACTCAGTCTCTCCTCAGAAGCTAACCCACACCCACCCCTCTCCCTCATCTCTGGAATCAGAAATTACCTGAATGAACACTAGGCTCCTCATAACTTTCAGGGCTATGGGTTAATTGCTAAGATGTGGGAGTTTCTCGTGTTTCAGTACAGACTCAATGCACCGAAGGTCTCCTCCTGCACTGTGTGATTCCACGATTGTATGAAACCCACAATGATTTTCTAAAATAATGTTCTGGGATATTTTGCATAAAAGATGTGTGACCTAAGATTAATGTCTAGTGTGAAATATAGCAACTATGGCTGTCCAGTACATTCTTGGTGTTGACACTCGGCAACAGTCTGGACTGACATCTCCGGAGTGGACCTTGACCGGAAATCTCTAACTCCGAAGCAGGACTAACATATTGTAAGCAGGAACAGTTCCTTACAGAGCAGGGCAGGTTCTTGTGATCTTGAGAGAACGACTGTTTGAAAGCACTGAGGTTTTTGTACAGAGACAGATGAGTTTTAAACCACTGTGATCTTCAAACCACAGGAATAGACAGCAGTGTCCTGGATTTCTGCTCGAACGATCCTCAGAGGAAACCTTTTCTCTGCGTTAGCCTGACCGGCCGTGAATCTTCCCTTGGTGAAAACTGCGTCTGATCTTCGATTGTTATCCCGGTGCAAAATAAAACTAAGAAGGTGGTTTGTGTGCTGTCTGTACCAATAGAGATCGGGATTAAAGAGATTTGTTGTGTAATTACAATCTATAATCACAGTGTCTCCTTCAGTCACGCCGAGAGCTGTCTCAGGTTGTGATACCAAATCTGCCCGAATCCTCCCTGTAATAAAAATGATCAGTGGATTGTGCTGTAAACATCACATTATTCTAAGCAGATACAAGAAATGTATATACGTACCGAACACCAACCACAACATAATGAAATGACGGGAAGACATCGGGCCGATTATGACTCTCCCCAAAAAAAACCTTGGAATAGCAGTTTTATTTACTGTTGTAATCTATTGCCATAAGGTGAGAAACGAGTTGGCATAGAGATTATAGCAGAAGACAAACTCGTGCCTAGTACAGTTCTGCTGCTGTTATAATGCAGCAATTGTATTAACTGGGTTTTGACAGGAGATTACATTGTCGGATATATTTTCCATTTCCTCTTGCGGCAGCTGGCCGCATCACTCAGAGCATCATTCAGTTGACGGGGGAGGAGCGACAGATTGTGATAGAGCATCGGGCTGGGCGTGGTTTTTGTTGAGTAATTCACCCCTCCCTCCCTGTCTCAGCAATCTTGCTTAAGGAAAATGTGCTGAACAAGTGATTCTAGGTAACTGTAAAACAGTTTCAAATTACAAAATCAGAAAGAGGATAAAAGTATGAAAAACTTCGGGAGACGAGAAAGGAAATGGAGAAAAGATAAAAACAAAAGCGAACATTTTTAAACTGTGAACGCAAATACTAATAGTGGATGAAGGAACAAGTAGAAAAAACTAGAACAATAAGGGCTGGTGTTTGTGGTTCTGAGCCATTGTTTCCGCATTTTTTCACATCTACTACCAATACGGCAGGTGCTCAGTGCAAGTTTCTGGTTCACACTGAGAAGGTGGTGATGAGCAGCTTTTTTCAACAACAGCAACCCACGTGTTTCAGGTTCACCGGCAGAGTTAGCTCGAGTGTTAGAATATAACGCCCCGAGACATTAAGGACCAGCACTGCACGCATAATTCGGAAGGTCTTTGATGAGGAAGTGGATGTCATCCATACATCCGTTGCCCATCTGAGTGATTCGGATCATGGTAATTGAAGGCACATTCGAAAAAGTCCTGATGGTTTACTACAGTGCATCCAATCGGCTTCACACACCACAGCCAGCATTAGAGTTCAGGTGGTGAAGAACTCATCACAGAATATTCATCCTCTGAAGTGCTGCTACAACAGCAACATTAGGGGGATCAATCCAACATATTGACGGCGGGGAATAAATACCTTGTGCATTGTGCCATTGAACATCAAGGGAAGGTAACTGTTCTGCTCCCAATGAAAATAATCAGTGTCTTTACAGATGATTGGTTTTCTTATATTATGTTGTTGTTTGAATGATTCGAGAGGTCAGGCAAACTGATATTTTATCCAGTTCTATAATTCAGCGCAATAATGCAATGTGTTCTATTATATGCATCCGATTCTTTGATATATTCGTATTAGAATTATGATATCTATTGGTCTGAATCATCTGTTTGACATTATTACATTGAACCATGTTTCTCTTCATATTTGAAAAGACTACTTATTACTGCATTTGACCAGCTGGACTCATTAAACGGTACTCCATGTTGTAGTCATCACTGTGTTTGACGATACGACTGTGTTCCTAAGACTAGACTCTATTTCCATCCAAATAATATCTGCAGCCTCCCTCTGTTTCATTTTTCTTTCCAATAATCCCATACTTGGTGTGAACAAAGAACAAAGAACAAAGAGCAACACAGCACGGGAAACAGGCCCTTCGGCCCAACGAGCCCACGCCGCCGTCCTAACGTCCTAATGACATATCCTTGTCTTTAGGCTATGCCTATTGTTGAAGATTCCCATATAGGGACCAATATAGGGACAATTTGTTATCCAATCAGCCAATTCAGTGAAATTTCCAGTTTTGTCTTCCCTATGGAAGTGAACAGAGAGCTGAAAGAGAATCCAATGAAGACTGATTTAAAAATGTCGTGGATAAGCATGTACAGATTGTAATCCAAATTGGGGTTTGTTGATAGCTTGCTCACCATTTATTAGTCTCACAGCAACACGTGCGATACCAGGAAGTGAGTTGAGAGCAGGATTTAGAACGGGTGTCTTCAAATATCAAACTGCACTTTTATAGAACGGGCAGTCACAATGTGGTTACTCAGCTCCTGGATAATGTGGGGAGTATTGCAGATAAAAGTGCCGAAGGAGCAATTTCATCTTTGATTGAAATTCAAAGATTTATTGTTTACATCTTAGCACACTTTCAATCTCATATTTAGCTGTGCGATTTCTTTTCAGGCCTGTCACATTTTAATTCTAAACTCAGTGGCTCTTCACAGATATAGAGACAGAAGGAGATGCAGTGACATTCCTCTCTTCACAAGGAGCAGCTATTATTTAAACGGTTATCGGCAGCACCACATGAACAGCCCGAGCTTATAATGTGAAAAGAATCCTGGAGTTCTGAAAATAACACAAATTTTGCTAAATTTGCTTTATCCCGAGCTACAGGCTAGGGATAAAGACACAAGTTTAACTATGTCGAGTTTACTCTGACTGATAATGCCGTCAATTTCTGCGCTTTCAGTCTCACAATGATAGAAAGTAGTCTCATTGCCGTGCAGACACTCTGAATTGGAGCTCCAGTCTGTGCGTGTTTGTGCCTAATCGCTGGAGAGCGCAACAATGAGCAGCGCGTAATCAAACGCTCAAACACACACACAGGATATCAAATTATCCTCGGATCAAACAGCCATTAAGCCACTACCAGAAGTACAGCAAAAATAAGTTACTCTTTTGTTAGAGACAGGAATTCCGGATGAAAGTCTGATCTGTTAGTTATCACTAGTAATCCGATATTCTGGGGAAAAAAATTCAAGCATTGCACAGACGAGCGCAGTGTGCATGGGGAGAGGGGCACTTTTTCTGTTTGTTTCCACTATCATTTCTTTTGCAATCTGTTGATTATCTATGAACTGCCTCTTCCCTAGCAACACACTCTGATCAAACATAATCTGCAAACAAAGATCGGGAAGGTGACACGGGAGATGGGTAAAGGACGGGCCATTATTGCAGCCAAACTTAATTGCAAGATCCCCCTTCCCCCCTTTAAAAATGGGTATGTTGGCCTTCGGATTGAGAAGATTTCAGTATAAAAATAGAAATGGTTAACTGAATTTGGAAAGGGCGTTGATGTCCTTTTCTGATAAAGAATGTCCTTGCTATAGAGGGAAGGCACGGATGGTTTATCAGGCTGATTCCTGGGATGGCTGATTTGTCTTATAATGAAGACTGAATCGGTTAATATTACATTCAATAGAGTTCAGAGGAGTGAGAGGGGATGTCATAAAAACTTACAACATTCTAACAGGGGCAGACAGGGTAAATTCAGAAAGAATGTTCCCAATGATGGGAGAATCCAGAACTAGGAATCAGAGTTTGAAGGTAAGGAGTAAACATTTTAGAATTGTGCTGTGGATAAATTGCTTCACCAAACGGCGATGAATGTGTGGAAAATCCCTCCCAAAGGAAGTAGCTGGGGCCAAAACGTTGTGTGCTTTCAAGAATAAATTAGATATAGCTCTTGGGGCTAAACGGCATATGGAAAATGGGAGAGGGAGGCGGTCTCAAGATATTGAATTGGATTATAATAAATGGCAGATTAGGGTTCAAGGGCCGAATGGCCTACTCCTACTTCTCTTTTTCTATGTTTGTGTGACAATTGTGCTGCATACTTGCATTTATGAGGTCCAGTTTCACTGATGCACTGAAATCCGGAATTTATTCTCACCTGTGTGTCGTTTCCTACTTAAAGACATTTTTGGAAGGTCTTTTCAACGCTCGCGGTGTCATTTCCATTGTCGCTGCCGTTTAACACTCTTACAGCGCCTTCTGGTGAGACCCAACTGGATATCTCCATATAAGATTTTCTATGTATTTTCTTTTTCACTACATTTATGGCAGAGAAATACGCAGTGGTGTCAGAGAGCAGGACAGAAGTGACGTTTAAGTAAATAATTCCTTTTAATCGGTTTCTTAATTACTAAGGCTGTGCACTATTTTCCAGTTGAATATCGCCAACATTCAGTGCAATCGCAACAGTATTTAATTTAATTTCTCTGAACATCGTCAGCTTTGGAATAAAGGACAACATCCAGTTATCCTATCTTTTTGATAGCTCCATCATTAGATTATATGTCTGTGTTTTGTGTACAAGAACATACAAATTGCTCTGCAAACCAGTAAGGAATAGTTTCCTATTAATTACACTGTTTAATACTTCCTTTCTCTTCCCTGCAAATCGAATAGCATATTTTTCTATTCATGATTCCAACTGTCTTGTGACATAAACTCCACGTAACCCTTGACAGTGATTTTCTGTCTCTCTCTACAGCTGATTATGTAATATCACTTTTTATTATCCGAAGACTTTAATAAATTACACCCGCCCCCTCTGCATGTTAATAAAGTTCAGTTGAAAAGCAATGTTTCAGGGAGGCGGTTCATCACCTTTCCCGAGGTTGTCAAGGATGCACAAATAAACCAGTGACGCTGGAATTAAATTTAAAAAAGCTTAACAGAGCGTAATTTAATTGGATTCACGAATACCACTATCCTGATGCTAAAGCTATCAGAATTATTGAGAAAATGTGAACATACTCACTAATTTGTGCTAGTTTCCGGTTCACCATAAGGCTACACCGGCAGATTACTGGAGGCGGGGTTTAAAACATTCTGTCAAATACTCAACTCCCCTTTACAGCGCAGACAGAGGCAATGCGGCTGTTCGGCATCTGGATTGTGTGGGTAGCATTCTTGACTGGTAATTGCGGATTAAATACTTTATTTTACACCCTTTATTTGACTGATCAAGCATGTTTCAAATATTTCCAACCTCTGAACTGACTAGTTTCTATTTGATTATGTTTATTTGTGTTTTTTTTTCAGATGTGACTAATGGAGATTCTGTCACTCAACTCTTCCCCTCAGCTGGTAAGGCAGAAGGAGAAGCAGTGACATTGATCTGTAGCTATGATACCACAGCCACCAATTATTACTTACATTGGTATCGACAGCGCCCAGACATGCAACTGGAATTCATAGTGAAGAAAAGCTCTTGGGACACAGAGGATAAAGCAGATTTTGCGACAATTCGTTTCTTTGCTGACCTCCAGATCGAAAATGCAATCACCGGTTTAACCATCTCTGGTCTGCAGCTGACTGACGCTGGCGGCTATTACTGTGCTTTCAGTCTCACAGTGATAGAAAACATCCTCATCGCCGTACAAAAACTCTAGATAGGATCTCCTGTTCTACTGCGGATTGTTTACAAGTGTGGGCAGATTCAGTCACAATAAACAGCGGCGCTGCCAGCTGCTCAAACACAGCGAGAGGAAACCAGAAAAACTTCGGATCAAACATTCACCCAACCGTTTCCAGAACCAACAGAGAGCCGATAGTTCGGTTCAACCCATCCCCTTTCTATGACAGCACCCGTTCAGGATGGGGGCTCTGATCCTCGCACTGAAAGGCTGTGAACAAAAGAAAAACCAATACACATGATCAAAACATTGCTAAAACATGGCATTTGGTTAGAAAAATAAAATCACACACTATCAGCAGGATCAGAGCTTCAGCATGTTTTTGTTCGTGATGATGAAAATGGGCCAATCGAGGATTTTGTTTACAAACAGGGATTTGCTACCGTGTCCATAACTGTCATTGGTGGGGAGGACACTGGAGCCTCACTTTCCCCTCATTCTATGGGATACTGGTGGTTGACATTCTGACTAATCAGATTATTCTGGTATGTTGTCAGGAGCCATCATTCAGAGTCCCATTCAAGGATACGCTGTGTTTGAACAAATAAGTTCTGAACATTCAGTAGGATTCTGTGATCGATTAATTCTTTCAGCAATATTTGACCGCTTTATTACTTTTAGCTCCAATAGTCATGCAATGATGATTGAGAAAGGCACAGTGGCGCAGTGTTCGCATTGCTGCCTCACAGCGCTAGGAACCTGGGTTCAATCGGGGACTTGTGTCATTGTCAGTGTGGAGTCTGCACGCTCTCCCCCTATCTGCGTGACTTTCCTACGAATACTACAGTTTCGTCCCATGGTCCAAAAACGTGCTAGTTAGGTACACTGGCCGTGCTAAATTCTCCCTAAATGTACCCGGAAAGGCACCAGATGTGGCAATAATGGGATTTTCACAGTAACATCATTGCAATGCAAATGTAAGCCTATTTGTGACTAATAAAGGAGCTTTATTTTTATTTACTGATCAGGTAATGTGTTTATTACTCATTCTCTTTACAGCAGCTGACAAATCCTCTTACTCCTTCACCTTTAAACGCTTATTCAGTTCCTATTTCTCGTTAATTTATATTGGCCGTGCCATCTTCGTGGTCTCTGGTCACCTTTGTTTTGTTGAATGAAACAGGAAGGATATTTACTGATTGTCGTGTGTCAATGTGAAAACACCGCAATAAAGGTCACGCCGCCCTGAATTATTTATAATCACTTCCAGCCATTTTAAAGCAGTGAAGAAATTTCCTAACTGAATGGGTGTCTCGTCATAGAGACAGAGTCTGTGACAAAGAGAAAGAAAGAGCAGGAAAGTCACCGAAGAGAGATAATTAACCAGAAAAAAATGTCTGCAGCCTTCATTTATTCATGGGTAATAATTAGTAGTTCTGGTGGAGAAATCAATCCTGTTCTTGGATAAACGCCAGTTTCTCAATACGTGAAGCCACATTCCAAGTGGGTGGGTTTCTATGTCAGACTGCTGCATTCAACACAATTGAAACATTTTGTCAATTTCTATGAATTCTAAAGGACACGGCGTTGTCTCCCTGTGAGTTGACTGTACATTTAACAGTCAACGTCACATCCGGGGATTACATTTAGTCCCTGAAGCATTCCGTATTTGTGTTACAGAAATGAATGATTATGATTCAGTGTCCAATAGAAAATAGGAGCACGAGGACACCTTTCATCCGTTCGAGCCGACACCATCGTCATTATCTTATTACTCAGTAATTTATTCCTTTTTTTCCCACTGTATCATTTGACTCATTTAGCCCCGAGAACTGCATCTATCTCCTTCTTGATAAAATACAATATTCTGCCCAGAATTTCTTTCTGTAGTAGTGAATTTTATCGGTTTATTCCTCTCTAAGTGCAGAAAATTCTGCTTATCTCAGTTTTAAAAGGTTTACCCCGAATCCTCAGGCTCTGATCCCTTGTCCTGGACTTCCCCGCCATCGGGAACAACTTTTCCTCATCTACCCTAATTATCAATGTCGGAGTTTTATGTCTCCATGAATGCCTCCCCATTCTTCCGAAGTCCAGCGAATAACTTAATGCTAGCCTACTCAATATATCCTCCTATATCAAACACGCTATCCCAGGAATCAATCTGATAAATCTTCACTGGACTCTATCTAGAGCAAGAATGTACTTCCTCAGATAAGGAAATAAAAATGCACGCAATATTCCAGGTGTGGCCTCATCGAGACTCTATATCATTGCAGCAAGACATCATTGCTCCTGTACTCGAATCCCTTACTCTGAAGGCCAACATTGCATTCGCTATATTTATTGCTTGCTGCAACTGTTTTCTCTCTGCCTCCATTTTTATATAGTGGGGTTACGTTAGCTCCGTTCAATCTGCAGCAACTGTTCCAGAGTCTGTATAATCTTGGAAGATTACCACCAATGCATGGACTGCTCCTCGGGCAACTTCCTTGACTGCGCAGAGGTGAAGGTTATCAGGTTCTGGAAATTTCTTCGCCTTCAATCCAAATAATTCATCCACTATTATTTCCCTGTTAAGATTGAATTCCTTCAGTTCCTGTCAGAAATGCTCTGAATTAACGATTCGGGAAAGACAGAGCTTAATACAGGACTGCCGTCACTTTATAACTGGAGTGCCTCATGTCCCAGTTGAGCGATGGTGGGTAAGGACGGCAGATTTCCTTCCCTCCACAACATTGTTAAATCAATTAGGAATTTATCTCATCCTGCGTTGTTAGTGTCACAACTTACTCAGCTTTAATTTCACGTGTTGATTTATTGCCCCTCCTACAGTGATCGGAGTCCAAATAATGTAGGCGGATTATTAATTCTATTCTCCCGGATTACTGCTCTGCAGCATATCACTGTTAATCCAAAAATTAATACAGTGCTCCTGGATTTCTGTTCTGTAAAATATCAATGTGTAATCCAACAATTAATCCAGTTCTCCTGGATTACTTCTATGCGACATATCACTGTGTTATCCAGTTATTTTGAATTCCTAATCTGTAACATATCAGTGTGTAATGGATTATTAATCCAGTTCTCCTGGATTATGGCTGTGTAACAAATCATTGTGTAACACAACAATTAATTCAATTCTCCTGGATTCCGGTTCTGTAACGTATCACTTCTAGTCCGACAATTAATACAGTTCTGGATTTCTGCTCTATAACATATCACCGTGTAATCCAGCAATTAAACCAGATCTCCTGGATTGCTGCTCTGTAACGTATCACTGTGTAATCCAATAACTAATCCAGTTCTCCTGGATTATTCCTCTGTAACATATCGCTATGTTAGCCCACAATTAATCCAGTTCCCCTGGATCACTGCTCTGTATCATACCATTGTATAATCCAGCTTTGAGAAACGGGCCATCCGGACTCGAAACACAGCTCTTCTCCCTCCTTAGAGATGCTGCCAGACTTGCTGAGATTTTCCAACGTTTTCTCTTTTTGTTTCAGATTCCAGCAATCGCAGTAGTTTTCTGTGTAATCCAATCTGCCCCTGCTGCAGTGAACACACAAACACACAAACAAGAGGGCACTCCCACTGGTGGCAAAGTGAGGTCAGTGACCACTACGTGGGAGATCATAGATATCTCAGATTACTTCAGAATATTGTTGCTGGATTATGTTGCTGCGTTTTTTCTTTGCTGCCATTGTTCTTATTAAATATAATTTTATACAGATGGACATATGCACATAACTAATGGCAATTTCAGTGTGAACCTTCGACAATTCCCTTATCTGATCTTAATATCCTAGACCAAACTGATAAATCTGTTACACAATTTGGGACTAGAAAAAAAAACTGATAGTATTAAATTCTTAAATGTTCACACAAAGAAAGGATGTAAACATGAATCAAAGTTGACGTTATAAAGTACGGACATGTACTTCTCAAGGTTTTGAGAGGGGCTTTCTGCTGGTTTCAGCAAGAAAAATAAAATGCTTTCTTTCAATATCGCTGGGGTGCTTTTCACCGGCAGAGCAGTGTATTTATGTAGCACGGAGCCCACACTGATGCAGAGATCGAGCGGATCCCGGGCGATAACTCCAGATTGAAGTTCCAGTTAATGATCAGCAGAAGGCGCGCATTCAGTGCCAAACAGGACCGATTACTCAGCCTGTGAAGGTCACAGTGATTAAACAAATGCCAACACAGAATACAACACCCAATAAGAACAGGGGAGCAGTAACTGAGAAGTTTTATTCGTTGCTTTTAACTAACATCTATAATGAACATTAATTTCACAAATCAATATGTGATAGATTCGCTCCCATTTTTTCTTTCATGCTATTTCCATCCCTGTATCAACTAAAAGTTTATGTTTAAAGTCTATTTACGACTGTCGTAAGTCAGCTTACAATGGCACTGCTATGAAATTGCGTAAGAACATAAGCACATAAGAACGTAAGAAGTAGGAGTTGGAGTAGGCCATTTGCTCCCTTGACCCTGCTGCACCATTCAATAAGGTCACAGCTGATCTTTTCGTGGACTTAGCTCCACTTTGCCGCCCGCTCACCATAACCCTTAATTCCATTACTGTTCAAACATGTATCTACCTTCGCCTTAAAACTACTCACTGAGGTAGCTTAACTGCTTCACTGGGCAGAATTTTTGTTCTTTCCTCATTCCTCACAACACCACTTTTGTTTCCTTTATGTACAATTATTTAATTCCCTTGTTTCTAATAAAGCGACAATAACACAGCTAAAGTCCTAATTTCTATTTTTGCAGGTGTGAAGGGTGCAGATTTTATCTGTCATGAGCCGGTTGTTGGAAACAAAAGTGACACAGTGGTAAGCACTACAGCCTCACTGCGCCGGGGATCTGGGCTCGATTCGTGGCTTTGATCCCTCTCTGTGCTGAGTTTGCACGTTTTCACTGTATCTGCGTGGGTTTCCTCCGGGTACTTCGATTTCCTTCGATACTTTGAAAGATATGCATGTTAGGTGCATTGGGCATGCCAAATTCTACCTCAGTGTACCTGAAGAACTGCCGAAGTGTGGCGACTAGGGGATTTTTGCAGTAACTTCATTGCAGTGTTACTGTAAGCCTAGTTTTGACTAATAAATAAACTTTACTTACTTGGAACGATAAAGGGAAGATCATTGTGTTGTACCGCAAAATGTGTGGAAGTTGAGTTAAATCTCAATTGTTTCACTTCAGAGTTCAGAAGATGTTGAGTAATATAGCTGCTGCGAGTCCTTGATAAGTATGTCCCTGTCAGGCAGGGAGGAAATGGTCGAGTAAGAGAGCCTTGGTGTACGAAAAAAGTTGATTTGCTGGTTAAGAAGAAAAAGAAGGCTTATGTCAGGATGAGGCTTGAAGGCTCAGTTAGTGCAATGGATAGCTATAGATTAGCCAGGAAGGAGGTAAAAAGTGAATTGAGGAGAGCTAAGAGGGGACACGAGAAGATGTTGGCTGATAGGATTAAGGAGAATCCTCAAGCTTTCTTTCGATATGTTAAGAATAGAAGATTGGTTAGGGCAAGATTAGGGCCAGTCATAGACAGCAGTGGGAATTTGTGCGTGGAGCCTGAAGAGATTGGTGAGGCACTGAATAAATATTTCTCTTCGGTATTCACGCAGAGTGCTGGAAATTTAGCTATGGAGAGCACTGAGGTACAGGGTTGCAAATTGGGAAGTATTGTAGTAGATAGGGAGGATGTGTTAGAAATTCTCGAGGGTTTGAAGTTGGATACGTCCCCTGGGCCGGACGGGATTTACCCTAGGATTCTCTGGGAGGCAAGAGGAGATTGCAGAGCCTCTGGCTCTGATCTTCAGGTCCTCGTTGGTTACGGGTGTGGTTCCGGAGGACTGGAGGATAGCGAATGTGGTCCCATTGTTCAAGAAGGGAAAGAGAGACCTTCCAGGGAATTATAGGCCAGTGAGTCTTACTTCTGTTGTGGGCAAGGTATTGGAGAGAATTATTAGGGATAGTATTTATAGTTATTTAGAGAGAAATGAATTGATTGGGGATAGTCAGCATGGTTTCGTGAAGGGTAGGTCATGCCTTACTAACCTCTGAGTTTTTTGAGAAAGTGACCAGAGAGGTGGATGGGGGTAAGGCGGTTGATGTAGTATATATGGACGTTAGTAAGGCTTTTGATAAGGTGGCCCATGGAAGACTTCTACAGAAAATGCAGATGTGTGGAATAGAGGGGGATTTAGCTAATTGGATGAGGAATTGGCTGGCAGATAGAAGACAGAGGGTGGTGGTTGATGGGAGATATTCATCGTGGAGTTCGGTGACAAGTGGTGTACCTCAGGGGTCTGTTTTGGGGCCCCTGCTGTTTGTAGTTTTTATAAATGATCTGGATGAGGGTATTGAGGGATGGATCAGTAAATTTGCAGATGATACTAAAGTTGGTGGTGTGGTAGATAGTGAAGAGGGGTGTTTTAGTTTACAGAGTGACTTGGACAAGTTGCAGCGCTGGGCCGAGAGGTGGCAAATGGAGTTTAATGTGGAAAAGTGTGAGGTAATGCACTTTGGCAGGAACAATAAATGTGTAGAGTATAGGTCTAATGGTAGGGCTCTTAATAGTGTTGAGGAACAGAAGGATCTTGGTGTATGTGTCAATAGATCCCTGAAAGTAGGCAGTCAAGTGGATAAAAGTTGTTAAGAAGGCTTATGGAGTCTTAGCTTTTATTGGTAGGGGGATTGAATTTAGGAGCCGCAGCATCATGTTGCAACTGTACAAACCTCTAGTGCGGCCGCACTTGGAGTATTGTGTGCAGTTCTGGTCCCCACATTATAAGAAAGATGTGGAGGCATTGGAGAGGGTACAGAGGAGGTTTACCAGGATGTTGCCTGGTATGGAGGGCAGGTCTCATGAAGAGAGGCTGAGGGATTTGAGGTTGTTTTCGTTAGAAAGGAGGCAGCTAAGAGGGGACCTAATCGAAACATATAAGATGATTATAGGTTTAGATAGGGTGGACAGTGATAGCCTTTTTCCTAGGATGGAGAAAGCTAGCACTAGGGGACACAGCTTTAAATTAAGGGGTGATAGTTATAGGATGGATATCAGAGGTAGGTTCTTTACTCAAAGAGTGATTAGGGAGTGGAATGCCCTGCCTGCAGCTGTTGTAGATGCGCCAAGTTTGGTGGCGTTTAAGAGGTTAATTGATAAGTATATGGAAGAGAGGGAATGGTTTAGTTTGGAGGGGCATTGCTTTTTATTTTGGTCGGCACAACATCGAAGGCCGAAGGGCCTGTTCTGTGCTGTAATGTTCTATGTTCTATGTTCTATAATATTCGGCCTCGCTAGCGATTGGTTCATTTCTGTTAGAGTCAGCAGGTGACACAATCAGCTCAGAGGTCCACATTTCATCCAATCATCTCAGAGTGTCTTTGTTCTCCAATCCATGACGTCAAACGTGAAGAAAAATAATCATTTGAATCTGTGTTCAGAACGATGAACTGGACAGAAGCACCTCAGAAAATAGGAATAGGAGACGCAGCGAACCATTTGCTCCTTCAAAAGGGCCTGTTCCGCCATTGAATAAATTCACAACTGATCTACGTCACATCAAATTTCTCGTATTACCTTCATATATGTAAAGGGATATAGATAGTCTAAGTGAGGGGGCGAGAGTCTGACAAATGGAGTGCAATGTTGGTAAATGTGAAGTCGTCCATTTTGGTAGGAATAACAGCAAAATTGACTATTATTTAATTAGTAAAAATTTGCAGCATGCTGCTGATCAGAGGGACCAGGGATATCTTTGCACAAGCATCTCAGAAAGTTGGTTTGCACGTCAGCAGACAATTAAGAAGACAAATGAAATTGTGTCCTTCATTGCTAGAGGGATAGAGTTTAAAAACAGCGAGGTTATGTTGCAGTTGCATAGTGTGCTGGTGAGGCCACACCTGGAGATTTGGTTTCGTTGTTTAAGAAAGGATGTATTGGCAGTGGGGGAGGTGCAGAGAAGATTCACTAGGTCGATTCCGGGGTTAAGAGGGTTGGTTGAGGAGCAAAGACTGAGCTACACTCATTGGAATTAAGAAGAATGAGGGGAGCTCTTATAGAAATCCATAAGATTATGAAGGGAATAAGTAAGATAGAAACAAGGACGTTGTTTCCTTCGGCAGGTGAAACTAGAATTAGGGGGCATAGCTCAAAATAAGGGGAAGCAGATTTAGGACTGAGTTAAGGAGGAACTTCTTTACAAAGGATTGTGAATCTGTGGAATTCACTGCCCAGTGAAGCAGTTGAGGGTACTTCATTGAATGTTTTTTTAAGGCAAAGATAGATAAAGTTTGGACGGTAAAGGAATTAACGGTTATGATTAGGCGAGTAAGTGGAGCTGAGTCCACGAAAGGATCAGCCGTGGTCTTATTGAATGGTGGAGCAGAGTCGAGGGACCAGATGGCCTGTTCCCTGCTCCAAGTTCTCATGTTCTAATGTTCCCAAGTGTCTTATTTACCCTGAACATTCACAAATCTATCAAACGGTTTCAAAAAACTAAACGATTGAATATCCAACATCGTTATGACACAGAAGGTATTTAGCCAAATGTTGTTGATTTCACGGATTTAATCTTTGAGATGGGAGACTGATGGGTATTATTTAATGTTGTGATAACAACTCCAGAGTATTTCATTTAGAGAGTTGCTCGTAAGCCACAGAAACAACTATTTTACATAGAATGGCACATGTTCAGCACTGCAGAAATAGATCATTCTGGCAAGTAAAACTAGCTCTTTGTAAGATTGCTTTGTTTATATTAACAGTTCACAACCTGCATCACAGATCTGACACAGTGAGAGGAAGTGAGAATGCCTTTGCTGGTTTTTGAACGGACTAACTGTGCCTCTGTAACAGTGTGGGGATCAGCACACACTGATACACGGCAGAATCAGAGACACGGACCCCAGTGATCGTTAAAGGAACTACTTTCCTGTCCAGGTTCAAATCAGCAGAGATCCGATATGGGAAATCTGGAGACTCTTCTCCATCCCCCGTGCTATAAATCTTCAGTAAATATTTCGGAGCCTCCCCGGGATGTTGGATGTACCATAACAGATCTGGAAAACTATATTTTGTTGTGTAATTACAGTTCAATGTTACCGTCTGTCCTTCCTGAGCCGTTAATTCAGGCGGCCCCTGGGAAACTGAATCTTGCCCACTGGTTCCTGTAACAACACATAGAATGTTTGAAAAATCTGCGAGTGAATATATCCCGTAAAACAGGCACTGAGGATTTGAGCTCAGACTCACCGGGCAGTATGGCCATTATTATCAGTAAAACACACAGGGAACTCATGATTCCTGTTTGAAGAGTAAGCAGCGACACTGTTTAAAATATGTTGCTTTTTCTAGTTTATCTCACAGAATGAACTCAGCTCAGAGGCAGTTTCAATTATTGGGAAATTGGAGGCTTTTCTCCGTACTACGATTGGCTGGTTTCCTTTAGATGAAGTCAGCTGTGAACTAATCACTGATCAGAGAGGACTCTCCAATCACATTTGATCCCGGGCTCTGTGTGTCTTCCTCATTCTCTCCCACTATAAATTAGCAGTTAAACTGTCTCTTTCTCGGTTTAACTCGCTTTAATTCAAACTCAATGTCCCCGTCTTTTTTAGATAATTCTTTCTCTATCTGAAATCAAATGTGAAATTAGTAATTTACATTCATTTATTCCGCGGATATTATATAAGTGTATCCATTGCATCAACACAATCTGTTGTTACCGTTTAAAATACATCGGGGATAAGAAGTCACCCAAATCCACATTGAGATGCAGGGTTATTCTTATACTGGGAAAGTACTGATTTCCCTCAGTCATTATTTCTATCTCAGGAACTTTAAATGTGACAACTCTGAAAGTTCCTGTGATATTAGATCATTTTTAACAGGTGTCCCTTGACAGATAGACGTCTGATACAGAAAGATGACAAAATATCATCTCGTCAGGAAATAACTCCATTTGATTCAGGAATAATCTGAAGCCAAAGGTCAAATTTCCCAACAGTGACAGTCATTGACCTTAGGGAGGGAATGCAGTTCAGGTGCGGCTGCATTGTTAGGTTCATAATCTGTACATTTTCTCTGAAATTCAACCCCATGTGTTTTCTTGACACGGAACTATTGATTGTCAAACTCCGCCAGTTTATGCACGAGGCCCGGAACAGCCTCATTCACTGTGGGTCTCCGTCACAGTAATACACAGCTCTGTCAGCCATTTTTAAATCGTTATGGACAAATAAAGAGTACTTTGCGTCTTGTTGATATTCTTCCTGGAGTGTCCAAAGCAGGAGCCTTATCGGGAAACCTATAACTATCGACTCTAACAAGATATTGAGGTGAATACTGGCGACACCAAAACAAGTTATAGCACGTAGCTGAACTCTGCACAGCGGAACTGCGGGGTATTCCCGCATCTTTATCCTCTGCTGCATGAACTTTTGGTTCTGACTGGAACACTGATTCTCTGTTACTCACCTCTGAAAGAACTTTTGGCTCTGACTGGAACACTGAGTCTCTGTTACTCACCTCTGAAAATATACAAAAAAGTATAACAAGCGGAAGACACAAGCAACCAGGGATAGAAATGGGAACTAACAATATGATTGAAGAATTTAACCCCAATATGATCAGGACAAGAACAAGAGAAAGACGGTGTTTCAGCCCCATGGTTCCAGCCTGAACACCAGAAACAGAAATTGATCGCTATCTGTGTCTGACGTGCAATTGCAGAAGTTGAAACAGCAAGTGCAAAGCTATGAGGTCGAATGTGACTCTCTCTCTCCGCCCAGTTTTACATCTCAAAACAGCAGCTTCCTCTTGGAACGGGTCGTGATCTTTCATAATCTTTCATGATCAGAGAGCGCCCTCCGGTGGACAGTACTGCCACTGGCTGGAAGCAAATTGTTGGAATCTGAAACCAAAGGAGAAAATAGTGGGAAATCTCAGCAGGTCTGACAGCACCTGTAAGGAGAGAAAAGAGCTGATGTTTCGAGTCCAGATGACCCTTTGTCAAAGCTCTATCGCTAATTGGAAATTGATATGACCAGGTGCTAATACTTAAACGTCCAAAGACATATATCTAGACCGTTATATGGACAGACGCTGATGTCAATTCCAAACTGCGGCAACATAAAACCAGAAGTGCTCTGGAGATTCTCAATATATATTAGTCTGAGTTGCTAATGATGAAAGTGCATGAATAAGTCCCCTCCGCCCCCATCCCCGGGTCAGTGTACGTTTTGTGCAGCACAAAATCGACACAGACATAGACACAGAGAAGCAAACACAGACATAGATCAGCAAATTAATCTTTTCAAACATAGGCAAACAAACAAGCACGGTGATAGACAAACGAAATAGAAATATAGTCATCGATAATGTCAAAGTCATGCCAGTTCCAAAGCAAGCTTTCGGAAATTGAATTCCCGGAGGTTGTGTCAGTGTGGCAATATCGTGTTAGATGTTCACAGCAATGAAACTGTACCGCCTTGCAGCAAGAAAAGTCAGAAATTTATTTTTCATTGTTGGCTCTTGTGGAGAATAAGCTTTAATAGATGGACATTCTGCATGTATCCATGAGACCGGCGTCGAGAAGACCCAATCCGCACCCAGTCCCGAGGTCGTTTGGGCAGATATCGAGGACAGTGCAGAACAGCAGAAGATCGTTTCCGTGGGCGGTAGTTAGGGTGATTCACCCAAAAAGCAGTAATGTTCACAGGAACTCATTGAAAGCGCGCTGTTTTGTTCATACAGAAGTTATGAGAATTCTATCTGCCCATAATATTATCAATATCAATCTCTTTCATTTACCGATCTGTTGTGCATCCGCTTTTCCCTCCCTCAATCAAACAATTAATAAATCTGATTGATTTAGTTCAAGGTGTTTCGATAACAGCGCCAAGATTTCCTAGTTAAAGGGCAGTTGGAGACCCGGGAAACTACTATAAAAACGGATTTTACAGAGAATGATACATTCAGCGTCGCAGAAATAAAATATCCTGGCAAGATGGCCTTTTTAATGTGTTCTAGTCATATTAATATTTCATGATCCAGATCACAGATCTGATTCAGTGAGAGGAGGTGAGAGTGTCCTTGGTTTTTGTACGGGCTGACTGTGCCCCTGTAACAGTGTGGGGCTCAGCGCACAGAGGTACACGGCAGAGTCAGAGACACGGACCCCGGTGATATTTAATGGAGCAGTTTTCTTGACTTTGTCCACATCAGCAGAAAACCGATCGGAGAAACCTGAAGATTTTTCTCCCTTCCCCGTGCTATATTTCATCAGTAAATATCTCGGAGCTTCCCCGGGATATTGGATGTACCAGAAAAGAGTATTGTCTGTATACTTTGCTTCGTAACTGCAGTTCAATATTACCGTCTGTCCTTCCTGAACCGTTAATTCAGGCGGCTCCTGGGAAACTGAATCCTTGCCACTGGTTCCTGCAACAACATATAGAATATGTGAGAAATCTGTGAATAAAAATAACCCTTGAAACGCACACTGAGGATTTGCGCTCAGACCCACCAGGCAACATGGCCATTATTATCAGTAAAACACACAGGGAACACATGGATCCTGATTGGAAGTAAAAGGCGACACTGTTTAAAATATATTGTTGTTTCTAGTCTTGTATCTCAGAGTAAACTCAGGTCAGAGGCAGCTTCAATCATTGGGAAACTGGGGGCCGTTTATCAGTGCTACCATTGGCTGGTGTCTCAGCTTTGATGTCAGCAGTGGACCAATCACTGTTAGTGAAAGGTTTAATAAGGCTGACATTCATCAGTCACATTCTGTCCCTGGCTGTGGGTGTCTACACTTCCTCCCTCTTTCTCTCTTTCACATCTTCCCTCATTCTGTGTGTTCCTTGGTTTAACTCATCATCCCCCGAACTCATTGTGAAAATCTTTCTTTGAATAGATTTTTTTTTCTAATTAATGCAGAAAGTTAAATAATTTATTATCGATCTGATGAACATGTATTTAATGAGTGCATCTAGTGCATGACAATAATGAGGTGTTTTATGAATACGGGATAAGTGGTCACGGAACTCCACACTGGGGTTACTCTTGTCCCTGGAAAGGACAGATTTCAATAGGTCATTATTTCTACTCAAGGGGACGGGGACAACACTGAAGCTGAACAGATCACTTTGAAAATTTGTCGCCTTGCAACTAGGCACCTTATCCAGATTGATGTTGAGTATAGATTGATGAAGTTATTCACCTCGGAGAACTGTTATTTGTGTGCATTGGATCAGGAAGTAATTGAATTTGATTCGGAAGTAAATTGAGCGCCAAATGTCACATTTCTCAACAGTGACGAACATTATCCTCAGCGAGGGAGTACAATTCAGACCGGGCTGTGTTATGGTCTTAATTCTCTGTACATGTCAATACGATGCAACACTATTTTTTTTGTACGGAACCATTGATGATGAACTTTCTTTACACAGAGGGTGGTGAGGGCGTGGAATGCCCTGCCTGCAGCAGTTGTGGACTCGCCTACTTTGGGGACATTCAAATGTTTGGTGGATAGGCATATGGATGATATTGGAGTAGTTTAGGTTAGAGGGTCCACTGGCCGGCGCAACATCGAGGGCCGAAGGGCCTGTACTGCGCTGTAATGTTCTATGTTCTATGTTCTAACTTGTACCGGTTTTTGTATGAGGTCCGTGGGAGCCTTATTCACTGTGGGTCTCAGTGCACAGTAATACATGGCGCTGTCTGTCATCTTCAAATCTTTCATGGACAAATAAAAAGTGCTTTCCTTCATGTTGAGATTCCCGCTAAAATGCTCAAAGCCGGGAGCCGTCTCGTTAAACCCATAGCTATCCGCTCTGAGCAGATACTGAGGAGCTCTGTGTGGATACTGGCGATACCAGAACAGGCCATAGCCTGTAGCTGAACTCGATACAGAGTAATTGCAGGGTATTGCTGAACCTTCACCCTCTGCTGCTTCAACTCTTGGTTCCAACTGGGACACTGAGAATCCATTACTCATCTCTGAAGATAAACAACAGACACACAATGGATTAGGATTAAGAGGAAGACAATAATCAGACAGAGATGGGAAAAGGAAATTGCACAAGGATCGCGAGACATTTTAGGAATGTTCCAATTTCACTGACCTGCGACCAGGGCAATAACCAGAGTTAGAAATATTTTCACCCCCATGGGTACAGTCTGAACTCCAGGAACAGAAACACGAATCTCAGGTTATAACCGACTTGGAATGTGAGAATTTGAAAGAGCAAGGAGTACGCAATATGATTGGCGGGGTTTTATTTCCCCTCCCATTTTATACCGCTAAATAGAAACTTTCTAAGAAGGAAGCCGTGATGTTTTGTAAGTGATCACAGAGCGCCCTCGCGTGGACAATGCAATCGCCTTACAAACAGACCCAGAACCAAGAATCCAGATAGATACATCCCGAGAAATAAAGAGACAAATAATATCCATTCCAGCTACAATTCTGGGCAACAGGAAACATCTGCTCCACATCCACCCTGTTAATACCTCTTACAGTTTGAAAGGTTTCAATCAAGTTGCCCCTTTCGCTTCTAAACTCCAATGGATGCAAACCCGGCATCACCATCCTTCCTTCGTAAAATAACCTGCTCATTCTGGTAATAGTTTCGAAAACGTTCTACGAACATTTTCTAAAGCATTACCATCTTTCTTTAGATAAGGAGACAAGTATTGTACACAATGTTCCAAATATGGTCTCGCAAATGTCCTGTACAAAGGAAACATACCCTATCTATTTTTGAAATACATTTCGTCATAATAAGTGATAACATTCTATCGTATTTCCTAACTAATTGCTGTATTAACCCTTGTGATTCCTGGATTGGATCAGCCAAATTCATTTAAAACTCAGAATTTCGTGATCTCTCGCCATTTGATTATTGATCTTATTTCATATTCATCATGCCAAAATTGACATTTTCACATTTTCCCACATTAGACTCAATTTGCTGGAGATTTGCCAATTCAATTGATCTACTTATGTCCTTTTACATTCTCCTTACGCCTCCTTCACAACTTATTTTCCTGTCTATCTTTGCATCGTCAGCAAAGTTAGCATCCATTTCTGCTCTACACCACATCACTTTGTAATCCAACAATCAATCAAGTTCCCTTGGATGCTTGCCCTGTAACATTTTATGGTGGGGTCGACACTGCTCCTCCTGTAGAGAAAACACAAAAACGGTGAAGGAGCACCCTCTTGTGGTGAAGGGCTGGAGGGGCACATTGGAGAATCACTGGCTTGTTTCATTTCATGTCAAACAGGGTGACATAATCGGGTGTCTTATTATTAAAAATCTCAGCACTTTAATTGTTTAAACAGTTATGGTTCAGTCAGAGAAAAATGATTCATTGTGATCCAAAACAAGGAATTATAGTTGCTGCAAATCCCAACTCAAAACAAATAATGTTGGAAGATTCATCAGTTTCAACAACTTCTGTGGATAGGGAAAGAGTGAATGGTTCAAGCTGCTGATGTTTGACCCTAACTGGAAGAAATAAGTGATTTAGTTGTTTAAAAACAAGTACAGAGTGAGAGAAAATAGAAAGAGAGAAGAGAAAAGAATAAAAGGTCTTTTGTTAGGATGGAAGGCTGGAGTGATTGAATTACATTGGAGATGATTATTGTTCCCACTGATACAATCTCGCAAATCTGGGTTTAAATCTCATAATAAATGAAAATAAAATCACTCGCTGAGTTCAGCACTAAACTCCCCGCTTTCCAGTGAACTGGGAGGCAGTTTTCAGTTACAAACACAACTGTGAGATAAACAAAATAGAATGGAGAGAGACTCCGTTTGAGCGGTAACATTTCTGGAGGAACTGAGATCTGGAATTCATTCAAGAACGTAGCAAAGTTTAAAAACGATGACGCCCAACGTGGGGCTCGAACCCACAACCCTGAGATTAAGAGTCTCATGCTCTACCGACTGAGCTAGTCGGGCACATGATGCCAAAGGCTTTCCATAACCTAAATTGCATGGAGACAAAAGTGTTTTTTCCCCATCTTGTGTCTCAGCTTCTTCTAATTTCAAAGAGTACAATGAATCGATCGACAGATGCCCAAGGTTCCTATCCATTTCACTCAAACATCAATTACATCATTCACATTTTCCAATTCCTAGCTTCACCTCTCCCACATATCATTTTGCAAACTCCTCTTACATCATTCGCCTTTTGTTTAGTTCATAATAATCTAGCCAGAGGTGGGGCGGGGGGTGAGGTGAGGAAGAAGACTCTCAGCATGTACACTGTTAAACTGTTTCCCAGTTTCAGGCGCTTCAATAAAATCACCCCTGATTATTCTAAACTCCAGAGCGAACAGACTCATCCCACAGAATCTCTTCCCCCAGGAGGAACGCCAAAATCAATCCAGTGAACCTCGGTTACACACAGACCGTGAAAGAGAGGAGAGGGCATTGAACAAAAGAGATCAACATAATAAAAACCCAGTCAGAGAGACTGACAGAGTGTCAGGGAGAAATATAAAGACAATGAAAAACAGTAATAGCGAGTGGGGTGCACATTCACAACCCATGAATGAGTAACAGTATACACAAAGCAAACTGTCTGAATCAACAAACACGGGTCCTCTAAACGGGTGAACAGGGATAAGGTGAATGGCCACAAGCAGCGTAAACTTTTGAAAATGTCTTGGTTTGTGTGAGTGTTGTGTTGATAGATTCCCTGCATTGTGTACTCAGGTTGTCAAACCAAAACCTATGTAAACCAACCCCACCGTGTGCACTGCAAATAAATGTACAAAACCCGTGATTTGACCAGTACGAAATAACAGCTAAATGAGGGTTTGCCCGGAATCTCTCGCAAATTTTTGGATTTTATCATTCAAAGCGAAAATCGTAACTCTCGTGCACGAGTTGTTGTTAAGAACGTTGTTCAATAAAAATATTTCCATTGCCATCCAAAGCTGCTCAGACTTCTGCAGTGAAATGTAAAAATGCTAGAAAAACTCAGGAAGTCAGACAGTGTGCGTGCACAGGACTGAGGATGATCGAGGAGGAGATTTTGTTGCCTAATCTTACTGATTGCGTCTATGAGTTAGGAAGTTCAGGATACAATCACAGAGGGAGGTGCCAAGGCCCAGGCCACGGAGTTTGGAGGTGAGTTTCGTGGGGATGATAGTGTTGAAAGCTGAACTGTGGTCAATAAATCAGAGTGTGTCACGGATGTCCTTGTTATCTAGGTGTCCCAGAGTTGAGTGTAGGACCAGGTAGATGGTGTCTGCTGTGGACCTGTTACGCTGAAAGGCAAACTGTAGTGGATTCAAGTAGTCTGGGAGGCTGGAAATGATTCGTGCCGTGACTAGCCTATCGAAACTTAATAATGATGAAAGTCAGAGCCACCGATTATCATTAAAACACACTGCTTGTTTTTTCTTAGGTACAGAGGTGATAGTCGTCTTCTTGAAGCAGATAGGGACCTCAAATAATTGTAACGAGAGGTTGAAGATGTCTGTGAATGCCTCCTTCAGTTGATCCATACAGGATCTCTGTGCTCGTCCGGGTACCCCAGTGCTTTCCATGGGTTGACCTTCGAGAAGGCTGCTCTGATGCCCCCAGATACAGGGTCATCCAGGACTTCTAGGGTGATGGTCTTGCTCTCGTTGACCTCTTGCTCAAAACGAGCGAAGAATGCATTGAGCTCGTCAGAGAGGGGTGTGTGTTGGAGCCACGATTTTACATGCTTTCTGCTTGTACCCTGCAGCAAGTAACATACCCGATTCCCCAAATACTATCCATCATCTGCAAGGCACAATTCAAGACTGTGGGTGAATACTCCATATTTAATCTGGATTATGCAGGTGCTCACCAAAGGCACCTTGGACAATAGTTTCTAAATCCAAGACCACCACCACCTGGAAGTCCTCTACCACGCCAACCACCATCCTGACATGGAAATATATCTCTGTTCCTTTTCAGTCTTTGGGACAATATCCTGGAATAACTAACCACCATCACCCCCATAACAACACAATGAATGTGCCTAAACTCATAGACTGCAACACTTCATGAAGGCAGCTCAGCACCACCTCCTCAAGGGAAATTACTGATGGGTAATAATTGCTGGCCTGGTCAGTGACCCACAGCTATTTAATGCATAAAAACGAAGATCCAGCTAGCTGCCTGAACGGGCAATCCCCTGAACACGTGAATGGTTACGAAATGAATGTCCGCGTATATACTCAATCCTTTGGAAATATTTTCCAACGAGCGCGCTTTGCTGATAGTTTCTCTGCAATTTGTGCTCAGGTTCTGAAACCAAACCCCATGTGAACAATCCCGCCGTCTGCACCGGAAAAAAATGAACAAACGCTGTGAGTTACGCAATAGGAAACAAATTCACCGGGCTCGTTCGGGATTTCGCGCACATTTGACCGCAAATATCCAAAGCGAGAATCATACCCCAGGACAAAGTAGCCGACAATAAAATTCATTCCTTTGTATCCAAAGCAGCTCAGATATCTCTGGTAAAAGCTAAACTTCTTGAAAAAGCTCAGCAAGTCTGCATTTGAGGACTGAAACTCCAGGAAAACATCCTCCCACATTTGCTGTTTGGAACTGGGCACTTTTGTGAATAAAGTACACATATTACCTGCTGCAAGATACAAACAGTGCCTAGGGCCAAGTTCAATGAATGTGAATATTTTTAGCATTCCAACAGTAATACCAGCTTTGACAACTCATAGATCCGTCTTGAAATGACATACCTTTGCTATCAATGCTAATGTACTATTTCTGTTTCGATATTTGTTCTTTTAAGTTTTTTCATTTGGTTCATTGGCCATGCTGGATTGCCCTAGTGTCAGGGGTATTAGCGAGATGGATGTGTGTAGTTATGGGAATAGGGCCTGGATGGGATTGTGACCAGTACAGACTCGATGAACCGAATATCCTTCTTCTGTACTGTAAAGCTTCTATGATTCTGTCAATCTATGAATATTGGTGCTGGTTACTGTTGGGAGTCTGGATTTTGGCCCGACACTTCCCTCTGCTGGCGGCGATGTTTCACTACAAAGTGCCGCATTCTCCCACCTGTCAGTCTTCAGGACTCAAGTTTGTGTTTAACCATTTACGGTCATGAATTCTATCACGATTTTGTTTATGCCTTTCATTCAGATTTTAGACTGCACCTAGAGAGGGGAATTTTTTCTTGTGAGCCGACCTCCTCCAGCCAAAAAAAAACTTTTTCCAGACATGGCTCATTGGGCTTCTGTCTCAGCTGGTATCAGACAGAAGGAGAAGCGGTGGTTTCACAATATATCTGTAACACATATTCTACTCCCCGAAAATGGAACATTCTGAACACATCAATTAAGTCGCTATGTTATCTTCTTGCTTATAAGCAAAAAAATACCAAATTAGTCTGTTAATCCCTGGCGCTATTCTGATTTAGAACATCTGCTTTTACTGCAAAGACCTGGCATTCACTCGATTATCTCCTCCCCAGGATTTAAACAGAGAACTCTCGCAATGATTTCCGCAGATTTAGCATCCTTTACCCAAATGCATATCAAAAGTAACGAAGTCAGTACCTGAAGAGCTCCGATTTAAATTTCTGGGCAGCACTTGTGTCTTGGTACACAGAGGGAAAAAAACAGAGAAAATTCCAGCGCAACAGTAGGCTTTTCGGCGATGCTGCCCAAGTGAACTAAAACACCCTTCCGGGGATCGCATCCCTCTATTCAGACAAATCCATGAATAGGATGGGAATATGACACCGGAAACTCTGAATCCGCTCAACATCAAAATCTGAGCGTGTAATTAAACAGCATCTGCCGATAGACGGCGCCAAATTCAAACACCAGCGTCACAACTTCAACCTGTATGGATGGGAGGCTGGTGAGGTCACGATGGACTCCCCCCACACCCCCACCCCGCCCTCCCGCTCTCTCTGTCTCATAAACACACACACACACACACACACAGAGCAATCAGCAGAACTAAGACCGTCTTCTCTCTTTCTCTGACTCATTCCATTCCCATTCACTGAGGGGGATTCAGTCAGACATGTTTCTGCTCGTACTGGCGGCGCTCTTCCACTGTAAGTACTGGAAAACGTTCATCAAACCAGATAAACATATTGGTGGCAACTTAATTAACAATCTGAAAGATCCATGCGGTGCGTAGAATAGGTTCCTCAAACTATCGCAGATACAAACACTAACTCTTGACATTTAATTCCTCGATCTTACCAGGCGGACGCTGCGCTGATCCAATAACTCAGTCACCAGTGACAATAACCGCATCAGAAGGAGGTTCGGTACAGTTAGGCTGTAACTATACAGACCAGAATATGTACAGCATGCAATGGTATCAGCACAAACCGGCACAGCCACCGACATGGATCATTTCTAAAATGTTAACAAAGAAGGAAGATGAAGTTTCAGGACGGTACCTGGCGGCTGCTGACAGGTCTGAGCAGAACGGTTACCTCAATATCAGCGCCCTCAATGTGGAGGACGGGGCGGTCTATTACTGTGCAGTGAGGCACAGCGTTAGATTATAGCTAAACGGCATACAAAAACCTCAGCGAGTGTTCACAGCTCCATGAAGTTTCCTGAATGCAGTCAGGTCTATTTACCGCGTATTTTCTCCTGATTGAGATCGGCAGAGAAGCGGTTCGGAAAAACTAGATGCTAATCTCCATGCCGCGATTTATGTAGTAAATTGAAACAATGAGTATCGAGCTACCAGCTAAAGGACGCAGTGGAGTTAATAAGACAGAAAATTGCAGGCTGTTCTTTCTGAACTGTTAAGTCAAATAAACCCACGGATGTTTGTAATAAAATGCAGAACAGATCAAAATCTTTTGTCGTATTTTACAAGTGAGATGTCGAATAGCCGCCCATAGGGACTCACACAGCAACACCATTATTAGAAATCTGGGACACAGGAATTCACCCAACAACACGAAGATAATCGAGTGTATCACGTGGTGTTGAACTGCCTTCCTGAAGCTCTGCGGTCCCTGAGGTTTCAGGTACACCCATTCTGCTGTTAGTGAGGGAGTCCCAGGGTTTGACCCAGTGAGGGTGAAGGAATAACGTTATATTTCCAGGAAAGGATGTGAAATAACTTGAAAGGGAACGTGTAGGTGGTGGTGTTCCCATCTGCCTGCTGCCGTTGTCCTCCTCGATGGCAGTAGTCGTGTATTTGGATTGTGTTCCCTAAAATAAAAGTTCAGTGAGTTGCTGCAGTGTTCCTTGTAGAATGTGCAGACGGTTACCCGCTGTTTCTCGATGGTGGCAGGGGTGGGTGTTTTCGGAGTGGTGAATGATCAAGCGGACTGTTTGGTCCTGGTTCGTATCGAGTTTATTGAGTTGTTGGAGCTACATTATCCATGTAAGTAGGGAGCATTCCATTTACACTCCTGAACAAACCCGCCATCTGCACCGGAAAGAAATGAACAAAAGCTGTGAATTAAGCAATAGGAAACAAATTCATCGGGCTCGTTCGGGATTTCGCGCACATTTGACCTCAAATATCCAAAGCGAGAATCGTACCCCAGGACGATCAAGCCGACAATAACATTCATTCCTTTGTATCCAAAGCAGCTTAGATATCTCTGGTAAAAGTCAAACTTGTTGAAAAAGCTCAGCACCTCTGCATTTGAGGACTGAAAGCTCCAGGAAAACATCCACCCTCATTTGCTAACTCGACTCTTTGGAACTGGGCGTTTTTGCGAATAAAGTACACATATTACCCGATGCAAGATACAAACAGTGCCGAGGGCCAATTCAATGAATGTGAATATTTTTAGCATTCCAACAGAAATACCAGCTTTGACAACTCATAGATCCGTCTTGAAATGACACACCTTTGCTATAAATGCTAATGTACTATTTCTGTTTCGATATTTCTCCTTTTGATTGTTTTCATTTGGTTCATTGGCCATGCTGGATTGCCCAAGTGTCAGGGGTATTAGCGAGATGGATGTGTGTAGTTATGGGAATAGGGCCTGGATGGGATTGTGACCAGTACAGACTCGATGAACCGAATATCCTTCTTCTGTACTGTAAAGCTTCTATGATTCTGTCAATCTATGAATATTGGTGCTGGTTACTGTTGGGAGTCTGGATTTTGGCCCGACACTCCCTCTGCTGGCGGCGATGTTTCACTACAAAGTGCCGCATTCTCCCACCTGTCAGTCTTCAGGACTCAAGTTTGTGTTTAACCATTTACGGTCATGAATTCTATCACGATTTTGTTTATGCCCTTTATTCAAATTTTAGACTGCACCTAGAGAAGAGAATCTTTCCTTATGAACCGACCTCCTCCAGACAAAAAAAAACTTTTTCCAGACATGGCTCATTGGGCTACTGTCTCAGCCGTTATCAGACAGAAGAAGAAGCGGTGGTTTCACAATTTTTCCTCAACATACATTCTACTCCCCGAAAATGGAACATTCTGAACACATCAATTAAGTCGCTTTGTTATCTTCTTGCTTATAAGCAAAAAAATACCAAATTAGCCTGTTAATCCCTGGCGCTATTCCGATTTAGAACATCTGCTTTTACTGCAAAGACCTGGCATTCAATCGATTTTCTCCTCCCCAGGATTTAAACAGAGAACTCTCGCAATGATTTCCGCAGATTTAGCATCCTTTACCCAAATACATATCAAAAGTAACGAAGTCAGTATCTGAAGAGCTCCGATTTAAATTTCTGGGCAGCACTTGTGTCTTGGTACACAGAGGGAAAAAAACAGAGAAAATTCCAGCGCAAGAGTAGGCTTTTCGGCGATGCTGCCCAAGTGAACTAAAACACCCTTCCGGGGATCGCATCCCTCTATTCAGACAAATCCATGAATAGGATGGGAATATGTCACAGGAAACTCTGAATCCGCTCAACATCAAAATCTCAGCGTGTAATTAAACAGCATCTGCCGATAGACGGCGCCAAATTCAAACCCCAGCGTCACAACTTAAACCTGTATGGATGGGAGGCTGGTGAGGTCACGATGGACTCCCCCCACCCACCACCACCCCCACCCCGCCCTCCCGCTCTCTCTGTCTCATAAACACACACACACACACACACACCACACACACACACACACAAAGCAATCAGCTGAACTAAGACCGTCTTCTCTCTTTCTCTGACTCATTCCATTCCCATTCACTGAGGGGGATTCAGTCAGACATGTTTCTGCTCGTACTGGCGGCGCTCTTCCACTGTAAGTACTGGAAAACGTTCATCAAACCAGATAAACATATTGGTGGCAACTTAATTAACAATCTGAAAGATCCGTGCGATGCGTAGAATAAGTTCCTCAAACTATCGCAGATACAAACACTAACTCTTGACATTTAATTCCTCGATCTTCACAGGCGGACGCTGCGCTGATCCAGTAACTCAGTCACCAGTGACAATAACCGCATCAGAAGGAGGTTCGGTACAGTTAGGCTGTAACTATACAGACCAGAATATGGACTACATGCAATGGTATCAGCACAAACCGGCACAGCCACCGACATGGATCATTTCTAAAATGTTAACAAAGAAGGAAGATGAAGTTTCAGGACGATACCTGGCGGCTGCTGACAGGTCTGAGCAGAACGGTTACCTCAATATCAGCGCCCTCAATGTGGAGGACGGGGCGGTCTATTACTGCGCAGTGAGGCACAGCGTTAGATTACAGCTAAACGCCATACAAAAACCTCAGCGAGTGTTCACAGCCACACGAAGTTTCCTGAATGCAGTCAGGTCTATTTACCCAGTATTTTCGCCTGACTGAGATCGGCAGAGAAGCGGTTCGGAAAAACTAGATGCTAATTTCCATGCTGCGGTTTATATAGTAAATTGAAACAATGAGTATCTAGCTACCAACTGAACGACGCAGTGGAGTTAAGAAGACAGAAAATTGTAGGCTGTTCTTTCTGAATTGTTAACTCAAATAAGCGCACGGATACTTGTAACAAAATGCAGAATAGATCAAAATCTTATGTCGTATTTAACAAACGAGATGTCGAATAGCCCTCCGAGACTCAGACAGCAACACCGTTATTATAAATCTGGGACACAGAAATTCACCCAACAACACGAAGATAATCGAGTGTATTATGTGGTGTTGAACTGCCTTCCTGAAGCTCAATGTGAGAGAATATTGTAGTATAAGCAGTAAAATGTGAAATGACTCAATATGATTATAACTAAAAGAAAAGAATGAAGTAAATATGCTCTATTTTATTATTTGACTTAAGTCAGCTAAACTAAGCCACAATTATTGTAGAAACAGAATGATTTGGTCAAGGACAAAGATTGTAACTACAATAGTTTCATAGAGTAAGAGATGCATCAATTAGTGACCAATCACAGAAAAGGTAGATAAAGGACGGGCTCAACAACAATGGTGGCTAAGAAAGCCAACCTTGAAGATGTGATAAGGGTGTGGAGCTGTAGTGAGCATAAAAACACTGTAAGCGCGTCGTTCGTTGGATTGTTCCGGACATCCCGGCTTTATTGTCTTGTGCTAGAAAATAAAGTCTACTGCTTGGAGGATTACAACTCAGACTCTCTGTTCCAATCGGCTAAAATCAGTTGTCGTCCTGGGGAACCACGACAGGACACAGAAATTCACCCAACAACACGAAGATAATCGAGTGTATTATGTGGTGTTGAACTGCCTTCCTGAAGCTCTGCGGTCCCTGACGTTTCAGGTACACCCGTTCTGCTGTTAGTGAGGGAGTTCCAGGGTTTGACTCAGTGAGGGTGAAGGAATAACGCTATATTTCCAGGAAAGGATGTGAAATAACTTGAAAGGGAACCTCTAGGTGGTGGTGTTCCCATCTGCCTGCTGCCCTTGTCCTCCTAGATGGCAGTGGTCTTGTATTTGGATTGTGCTACCTAAAAAAAACGTTTAGTGAGTTGCTGCAGTGCTCCATGTGACATTAATTGGAATTTTCGATCTGCAATGTTGTACCGAATCCGCTATACCTCTGCAGCAATATAGTGCTTAAGGCACAGAAATAGCGGTAGTGGATAGGAGAATTTTTTTCATATTAATTTTGTAATGTCTGCTGCTTTACTAAGTATAAAAGCGAATTGCTGTGTAAAGCCGGGTTCCGCTTTGCTGTCCCTCCCCAGAGCTGAAACACAGAATGTAGAAATGCCCATGTTCTAACTGTACCGAGCACACAAGGACTTGGTTTGTTTACAGGGTGGAGTTAGTGGGAAAATGATCCCTCTCTACAACGATCGTTTTAGGCACCGACTCCTCAGTTGAACTGGGTAATGAATATTTATCACTACATCAGCACTTGTTAAATTAAAAAAAAATTGGGATACCACAGCCGTGTTGGGGCGGTGTTCTAAGAAGAGTTCATTTTACTTGGAAACATCTACTTAATCTAAAGTGATATAATAATTGGTGATCTGTGATACTTCCACAGCAAGTTCGCAATATTTTCGCAATATGTGAAATTCTCCGTCATGGTAGAAATATAGATCCTTTCTCTATTGGGGATGGAGTATTAAAACAGGGAGGTCTTGCTGCAATTGTACAAGGTGCTGGTGAGGATGGAACTAGATTACTGCGTACAATTTTAGTCCCCTTATTTGCGGAATGCCTTGAAGAGAGTGTAGAGAAAGTTCACCAGGCTGATACCGGGGATGAGGAGGGTTAGCTTATGAGGAGAGATTGAGTAAATTGGGCCTGTGCTCAGTTTAAAAGGCTTAGGGGGATCTCATAGAGACATATAAGATAATGAAGGGTCTAGACAGGATAGAGGCAGAGAGGTCATTTCCACTTCGAAAGGAAAGAAGAACTAGAGGGAACAGCCTCAAAATAAGAGGGAGTCAATTTCGAACAAAGTTGAGGAGGAACTTCTTCTCTTAGAGAGTACTGAATCTTTGGAATTCTCTGCCCATTGAAGCAATGGAGGCTACCTCGTTCAATGTGTTTAAGCCACGGGTAGATAGATTTTTGACCAGTAAGGGAATTAAGGCGCGTAAGTGGAACTGACCACTATCAAATCAGCCATAATCTTATTGAATGGCGGGGCAGGCTCAAGGGGCTAGATGGCCTATCCTGCTCCTATTTCTTATGTTCTTATTGGACTGCGGATCCAAACAACGACAAACATAAAAAAAAATGGGTAGCAATCTCTCCAATAAAACATGACAAGTGAGAAGGGTCAGTGTGAGAACAGCACAAGACAGTCTGGATAGTGTTGTCACAAGTAGGTTTCATCTACAAAGAACTGAACTCAGGAACAAAGCAACATTGAAAAATTACATAACGTTGCCTCTCTATGGCAAGTGTCGCTAATCTATTTCGTTCTGCCGACCAATAGGGTCGTACCAACTTTGTTAGAGGCAGTAAATTATTCAATACTAAACGGAATCTTCATCAAGCGCCTCACAAAAAGATTGCGTTGATTTTCCTGTTTATATGTCTTTCAGATCCGATTGCGTACATTCAGAAACTTTACGCTCTGATGAGTGGGATATGGCATTAATGCATGCGTTCCTCTATATAAACACGTAGTCCTGGTCACGAAACATTAGAGTGATGAGAGACAACTCCCACAGCTCCCTCCGTGTGATATCCTGAGGAAGTGACATCAGAACTGTGGCTGCTCTGAGTCTGTGTTGTCCTGCAAGAGGTGACATTTGCTCTCTTACAATTCTCTATTCTGCACCTTTCTGACACAGCAGCAGCGATGCGGATCCCCATTCTCGCCGTGCTCTGGGCAGCTTTCTGTGTCGGTAAGAAATTTAAGATTTTTAAATGAAGATTAATTTCAGGGAATTATATTTGAAAATAAATAGTCTATTTATCACGTGTATCGAAACTTGGTCAGATCGCATGAGGAGTGTTAGGAAATAATGTAAGGGCTCAGGAGAATATGAGAAAGAATCTTTAAGAAGGTGATAAGGCAATTGGCGTGAGCTAGTATCAGAAATAATTGTGCTAGCTGAGGTTATTTTATCTCGCAAAGCGAGGCTGGAGGGATAGCCTGCCAGATGTGATTGAAAGGGGGTTATTGTGATTGAAGGTGATTCAAATGTGATTGAAAGGTGGTCAACAGGTTAGTGTTGCAGAGTTCTTTTCACTTCCTGATCACTGATTATGAGAAATACAATGATTCAAAAAGATGCAAAAGGACTTTGTGGACACAAACTGTCTTTATATTCTGTAATTACCACAAGGGAAGCTAAATAAAGAGATGTTGGAGAAAGAAATGGATGAAAATTCTGAGAGATTGAGACGAAGTAATGTGAATTGCCCTCTCTAGGATGTAAAACAGACAGGTCAATTTTACAGAAAGCTTTTTTTCTAAGTCTGCACTCCAACTTTTTGTATGTAATACTAACCACTAATAGTCACATTTCAGTTCAGTTAATCATTTCACTTTTTTAACTGTGTGTTCCAGGTCAGAGCGATGGAGACTCTGTTACTCAGCGGGAATCCTCACTCACATCGGCAGAGGGAACATATGTCACTTTAAGCTGCACCTTTACCGCCGATGCTGATTATTTATTCTGGTACCGTCAGTATCCAGGCAGACAGCCTGAGTTTGCAGTCCGCCGGGACCTGAGCGACAATTATGAATACAAGGCCGATTTCGCTCGGACCCGGTTTTCAGATAGAATTTATCGGTTAGAGAGGTTGTACCGATTAAGAATCTCGGAGCTGCGATTGTCTGACACCGCGGTCTATTACTGTGCACAGAGTCTCACAGTGATGGGAACGAGTGAAATTCTCGTACAAAAACTGCCGCAGGTTTCTGGGTCACAGCTGCTGCCTGCTGAGGACTGTTTACAACAGCCCAGTCACACACTGACACTGGAATAGGTTCCTATGCACAAAGACCCAGAGAACAATGAGCAGAAATACCATCAGAAACAGCACAAATCGAACATTCCTTCTGCCTGATTATTGCATTCACGTCGTGGCTGCAAAATTAGCTGCCAACCAGTTACAACACAAACTCCGGTTAGTTTCCTGAAATTAGCTCTGTCGATGCAGTGAAATAGGGTAAACGGAAAGTAACACTGTTTAAAATATCAGCCTGCAATGGAAACAGGCTTACGCCAGTTGATAAGTAAATGAAACGTGTAAATTGTCCCTCACTGTTACAGAGGTGTGGAAATATTATCCAAACACACCGCTGAAAAGCAGTAGGTGCTGAGCCTTGCTGCCACCTTGTGGGAGAGTTCAGAATTTCTACCTGGAATGTTCAGTTCCATTCAGAACAGAATTGCTCAGGAATTATTTTTACACGCAATTCAAAAGATTACACAAAACTATCTTGTCAGTAAATATTGCGTTGTTCGGTGTAAATACTGTACTGAACTTTACTCTATGCTCTATTTTCCTATTATAACTTGTGTTTCATGTATTCGTTTTTGAGACAATCTCCTTGTTTCGATTACAGCAGGCCCTGCCTTGGTTAACAACTGACCAGACCGTATTTCTTCTCACAAGACACAAACTAGTGTCTGAGCTAATACCACACTGATGCCTCATATCTGTTCATATTCCGGTGCCTGTTTATACAATATTGGCATTGTTTTCTTCCTTCAACTTTATTTGGCGTGTAATCCATTAGAGACGCTGTCGGTTGTTATTTGTCTTAGGCTATGCCCATGTTTATATTGCAAATTTTACAAAATTGTCCAAATTCTCTCATGCATTTTGAATTAGATTTGAATTCAGAATACTACTTGAATGGCTGTAAATTGGGAGAGGGAAGTGTGCAGCGGGACCTGGGTGTCCTTGTGCACCAGTCACTGAAGGTAAGTGTACAGGTAAGTAGGCAGTAAAGAAGGCCTTCATTGAGAGAGGTTTAGAATACAGGAGCAGGGATGTGTTGTTGCAACTATGCAGGGCTTTGATGAGTTCACGGTTAGAATATTGTCTGCAGTTTTGTTCTCCCTCTCTGAGGAAGGAAGTTCTTGCATTCGAGGGAGTGCAACACAAGTTTACCAGGCTGATTCCGAGGATGGCGGGACTGATGTAAGAGGAGAGATTCACGAAGTTAAGATAGTTTTCGCTGAAGTTCAGATGAATAGTAGAGAAGGGAAGTGGGCGTTCTCAAAGAGACTCAAATTCTAACAGGTCTAAACAGGGTAGATGCGGGGAAGATTTTCCCGATGCTGTGGAAGTCCAAAACCAATGTCACAGTCCGAGGATTCAGGGTAAATCATTTAGGACAGAGGTGAGGACAGATTTCTTCACCCAAGGAGTGGTGAGCCTGTGGAATTCATTGTTGATGCCAAAACATTGAATGCATACAAGAGACGGCTGGATATAGCACTTGTGGCGCTTGGGATCAAAGGTTATATGGAAAAAGCAGGACTGGGCAATTGAGTTGGATGGTCAGATATGATCAGCTCAAAGGGCCAAATGGCTTTCTCCTCCTCCTAACTTCAATGTTTCTAAATTTCTATGAAATATGCCGGAAATATATTTGATATCAATGGATGAAATCTCCCTCAAATTTATTATTCTCGGCTTATATCTTATTGACATTTGAGCTGATCATATCTGATCATCCAACTCAATTGCCCAGTCCTGCTTTTTCCATATAACCTTTGATTCCAAGCGCCACAAGCTCTTCTTCCGACCTGTTTATCTCTCACTCTTTTTTGGTGCAGACACAATGGGTAGAAGGGCTTCTTCTGCTCTGTGTGATTCTCAGATTTTAAGTTCACAACCCTATTGGAGAAGTTCCTCCTCAACTTAGTCCTAAATCTGCACCTCCTTATTTTTGAGGCTGTGTCTTGTAGTCGGATGGGGTAGGACAGTGGATGTTGCTTACATGGATTTCAGTGAGGCCTTTGAAAAGGTCCCTCATGGCAGACTGGTGCAGGAGATGAGGTCGCATGGGATCAGAGGTGAGCTGGCAAGGTGGGCACAGAACTGGCTCCGTCATAGAAGGCAGAGAGTAGCAATGGAAGGGTATGTTTCTGAATGGAAGGGCTATGACAAGTGGCGTTCCTCAGGGATCAGTGCTGGGACCTTTGTTGTTTGCATATATATATATATGTATATATATTATACTATAATCAGTTTTTTTTAATTACACCGTCGGTATTGAGGGACCTGGATAGGTTGCTGGTGTTCTGAACACTTATAAACTAGAAATTGAAGTTGGCATCCAAATAAAAATTTGTGTCTCAATCATAGAACGGTCACAGAATGAAGGAGGCGATTCAACCCATGTTGACTCTCTGCTAAAACAACTGAGCCTATCCCACTCCTCCACTCTGTCCCTGGAGCCCTGCAAATCTTTTCCCATCAGTTTCCCATCCGATTCCTTTCGGAAAGACAGCGAGGAACACAGAGGAAAGAGGGTTTTGAGGCAGGGAAGGTTTCAGCTGATGTCTTGTCGGCAGATGCTCTGTCGTGGGTAAATTGATTGCAGCCTCCTCCAGCAAGGATGACAGAGTGAATGGGAGGGACAGAATGTGAGTGAGATGAGATATAAGAAAGGGAGGCACAGAGAGAGAGAGAGAGAAGGGGGAGAGAGAGGGAGAGAGAGAAGAGAGAGGGAAAAAGATGAAAGCTTCTTGTTGTTAGCAAAAGTGATGGCGTAACCATCACTGAATTCCCCATTTTTTGTCAACATCCTTCGGGTTACCATTGACCAGAAACTCTACTGGACTCCCACACATAAACACACCAGCTACAAGACCATGTCAGAGGCTGGGAATACTGCTACGAGTAACTCACCGCCTGTTTTGGTGAGGTTCCTGTCAACACTAACAATCAGAATTTTCTGATGACAATCTACAAACCAGGCTTACATTCCCCGGACGCCCCTCCCTCCTCCCCAGTCTCCGAAAGTCCGGCCATTCCCCTATCAGGTCACTGACTGTAGCCAGGCTCGGATATTTCTCTTTCAATGTCAACCCAAATCACCACCAACTGGCTTCAGAGAACCAGAGACAGACGCGGAAGTGAGGTGAGAACACCCCAGGGGGAACAGAACAAATTATTAAGAACGGGACTTAGAACGGGTGTCTTCAAAAGCGATTCTGCAATGATCTGTTTGTCGGATTGAATTCTGAAGTTTGTTTTCTCAGTCTCTCCTGGGAACAATTACATTCGAGGTGAGTTTGGTTTCCTTTCGCTGCTCATTGCGGCCGCATCTACTACAATCCTCCACAGACCCTAACACACAACAGCTGCTCTCTGCAGTGAAAGGAGGTTTTTGTACAGGGCTGAGTTTGCTTTATATCACTGTGAGACTGATAGCGCAGTAATACACGGCGACGTCAGTCAGCTTCAGACCCGAGATGGTTAAACTGGTGAATTTATTCTCAGTCTGAAGCTCAGCAGAGAAACGGCTTTTGGCAAAATCGGCTTTATCTTCACTGCCTGCCGAATGTTTCCACAAAATAAACTCAGGCTGTGAGTCTGGGTGCTGCCGGTACCAGTATAGATAGTAGGGGCTCAATGAAGTATCATAGTTACAGTTTAAAGTCACCGCTTCTCCTTCTGTCCCAACATCTGAAGAGAGCGACTGAGTGACAGAATCTCCATGAATTAGATCTGAAAAAGATCAATAAAATATAAAAAAGAACTGACCGGCGACTGGTGAAAATTTAGGTTTACGACATGTTTCAAAAATGTAAAAAAAGAGTTGAAATGTGTTTGCTCCACATTTACCTGTCAGAAATGCTGCCCACACAACCCAGATGCTGAACAGCCGCATTGTCTCTGTCCGCTCTGTAAAAGGGGAGTTGGGGATTTTGAAGGCACCGGTTCTAAACCCCGCCCTGAATAACCTGCTGATGCCTCAGGATGTTCTCACTTCACTTCCTGGTGTTCTCGGTGACAGTGTGAATAGACAGGCCGGTGAGCTGGCTGTCAGTGATTGGAAATACTCAGCGCTGGGTAATAGTCAGTGCCTAACGGGGAGAATATTTCCCTTTTCCGGATAGTGACGGTCAAATCCGACTCTGTTTAATGTGACCATCAAACTCAGGCTTGCTCCAGGATTTGTTTCATTCAGGGATCAGTCTGTTTATTTAAGCGTTACCATCAGGAGAGTGGATCAGTCGTGACTGCGTGATTACCCTCATTAGTCATTGATCCAATTATTGAACTTTTTTTTTGCATTTTATGTCGGAGGGGCTGATTGACGCGCCAGGCTGTCTTGTGACACATTGGCAACGTCCCTGGCGTTCGAAGAGAAACTCCCAATTCAAGAGAAAAGTGAGGATCTGTTGGAGAAGGAAGGAGCGGTTACACTGCCGTTCAACTATCTGACAGTCAGTTATGCAATCCTCACCATAGTTGAAAGGATAGAGTATGTGACGATATGCCTAAAAAAAGCTGAATGCTTTCGAGCAAAGATACCAGCTGTCACTATACATTCAGTTGGACAATCTTAAAGTATAAACACTTCCACTAACATACGCAGGATTTTTTCTCAATGACACCTCTGTTTAAAATTATTAACTTCAATCGCATCCGCAATCATTTGTTAAACAAGCTGTGACCCTCGGTGTTTGGAAGAGAGAATAATGTCAGCCGTTCCTTTAACTCGAAACTTAAATCCCGGAAAGAAAGCTCAGAGGGCATGTTGGCAGTCCCCAGCGATAGAAAAAGCTACTTCTCATTAACTACAATTCAATACCAGCCGGCTCGGAAAACCATTGTGTCACTTGCAGTCAAAAATAAAACGAACGTAGTGCTGGGATAGTTACGGTGCAACAGTTCAGAACGCAGTTCTCAAAGTGGTTTTCCACATTCTTTCCCACATCAGACAAACCTTGTCTCACTCGCTCTCCCCTCTTCCAATATCACGTTCCAATCCTTCCACATGCAGTTATTTTTGTGGTGATTATTGATCGCTTTATCTTCTCCAAAACATTGAGGCAAATTGGGTTGAAACATTCAACTTATCATAACTTTACTGCGGTGCAGAAGTCGGCCAGCTGACCCATCAAGTCTGCGCTGACCACAATCCCGCCCTTCCCCCAATATCCCATCTGTTTACCTTACTAGCCATCCCCACCTCCCCCCAACACTAAGGGGCAATTTAGCATGGCCAATCAACCTCACCCGCACATCTCTGGAGTGTGAGAGGAAACCCGAGCACCCGGAGGAAACCCATACAGACACGGGGGGGATGTGTAAACCCCACACAGATAGTGACATGAAGCCATTGCACTGTGAGGCTGCAGTGCCACCGTGCCGCCACTGGTGGATATTCAGAGAAGTATTCCGATGGTGGTGGACGGAATAGGAGATAAATTTTGGTTATTCATTGGCCTGGCCTGGCAATTTCCTTTTGTGACTCACTGGAGTTTTGCCGGACTGAATTAAGATGCCAAGCAGAAATGTAGGCTTCGAATTGTTAAACAACATATTGGAAAAAAGTGAAGCAATTCCGGCTGAAAAATCGAAACTAGAGGTGGGGAAGTGAAAGAGTGGGAAAATAAATTGAAAAGAGCAAGGACAATTAACATAAAACAATTAACAAGGACGTTTAAGATAAAATAATTATGGCTCCACAGCTGTATTTGTGGAGTCTATTTTTAATACGTTGCGAATTATTCCCTGGTAATCAGGCACTGAAGGCAATCCCAGTGATAATCCCATTTTTTTGTGTTATTTCTGGTTGCTGGAGGAGAGGCAGCAATTGAAATAGAAAGAGATGCGACCTGAAAGTGTTTAAATTATGGACCTGTGTCTATTGCTTTCAGTGATGAATGTCTACCTTGTCTTGCCTCGTACGTTTCAATCAGTTGCAATGTTGAGTTTAATGAGGTTTGGAAATTGAAAGTTGCGTTAGCAGCTTTTGGGACCATTTCCCTTCACTGTCAATCTCAGATACAATAAGAATTAGAAAGAAAAACAGGTTTCTACCATTCTAGTCATTTCATTCCGATTGAAATCATGAAATTCACCTTGGAGTTAAAGCATTGAGCTGACCATTTTCTGCTGACTGCTTGTTTGAAGTCATGACTGTGCGCACACAGGAATGTTTTTGGTTGTTTCTATCCCATGCTATGATACCCCTGAAGCAGGCAAAAAAAAAAACAGGTATCGCAATCATCCAAAATAGGTTTATTTTTAAACATCCATTCTCAAGATACCAATCCCAACTTTACATAATCATCTCTGTAATTTATATAAATGACAAATAATAAGGAACACAAGACAGATCCCTGTGATAGGCCACTGGACACTCGCTTCCAGCCACAAAGGCGGCCTTCTGTCACCATCCTTTTCCTTCTATTACCAATGTTAGATCCCCGGACCCCATTAAACGTGGCTTGTTTATACCATATATTCATTTGCTTTTAATCAGAATCAGTTCAGATACAAGGAGCATATTTCGCAAAGCAGTGACTATGATGATTAACCTAATCTCAAGAATAGACCGCTTCAGTGTTTATTTTGATTTAAAACATTTCCCTCATGATGGAAAATATTCGTTCTTAATTAGTTCTTGATTTAATGGGTGATCACAGACATAATGGTTTTTACTCCTCAATCTCAAATACCTCAACGAGTTTCCTCTATTGGAACATCAGCTGCCGCCCAGTGCGGACTTTTCCATTCACTGATGTAGAATTTACCACAGGGAAGACTAGCATCACAGTAGTTCTGAGGCCCAGGATTAGATTGGCTGTTTTCCGATATGATTCTAGTCTGTGTCCGTCTGTCCAGCTCGATTCTGCAGTTTGTTCCAATTTCTCTGTCGCTCCGGGAAACAGTTGAGAGTTAGTTTGATCTGAGGTTAATGTGGTTTAATCTCAGTGTGTGTGTTTGAACGGCTGATAACTGTGCTGTTCATTGCGGCTGCATCTTCTCTAGATTCTACACAAGCCCCAACAAGCAGAGTTCCCACACAGAGTCTATAGGCAGTTTTTGTACAGGGGAGAGACTGCTTTGTAGCACTGTGAGGCTGAATGCACAGTAATACACGGCAGTGTCTGTCAGCTGCAAACTCGAGATAGTCAAACTGGTGAATTTCTTCGCGATCTGGAGCTCCATGGAGAAACGTGTTTCAGCAAAATCTGCGTTGTCTTCATAATTGTTAGTATCCTTCAGGAACACAAACTCGAGCTGTGTGTTTGGATGTTGTCGGTACCAATATAACGTATATCCGCTCTGTTCAGTCTTGTAGTTACAATTTAAGGTCATTCCTTCTCCTTCTGTCTTTACAACTGATGAGAGCGACTGAGTGACAGAATCTGCATGGCTTCCCTCTGAGAAAAACAACAGAAATATTCAGATCGGCAGCCGATCAAAATTCGATTTACATCATGGCTGGAAAACTAGACAAAATGAATTTCCTCCACAGTTACCTGTCAGGAATATTCCCCACACAATCCAGATGCTGAGTCGTCGCATTCTATCTGCCCGCTCTGTAAAAGGGCTGCTCGGTATTTGAAGACACCCTTTGTAATCCTCGCCTTCTATAATCTGCTGTCGGGTTTCAGCGTGTTCTCAGCTCACTTCCTGTATCCCCAGATTGACATACCGTGAGGTCGCAGGCAGTTTCTAAAAGCACCTTGACACCAAATGCAATCAACATCCTTTTAAAAGTTAATGAATCCGGATTTATTGTCCCAGTTTGGGAAAGAAACCGTTCCTGAAACGCTGGGATCCAATAAATGCTATTAATAAAGAGAAGGAATTGATTTAACTTTGCCATTTTTTTTCTGGTAATGCATATTTAGCATTGATACAAAGCAAGACGAGACACACAGAGGCTGCAAAGGGACAGAGGAGCATGAGCGTGTTTGGCAAAAAAAACATTGTCGTCAGCAGCATATTAAGACGTTGTTCATTTTGACGAGAAAAATAGAGAAAAATAAAATCATACACTTAAATGATGAGAATTAATTAAATATTGGTGTGCAGACCTATCTCACCGCTCTTTTACGCACAAGTAACCAACAGATGGAGACAGCAATCCAGAATTTTGTAAATAGATGATGATATTGATGTGCTTGTTTTTATCCTACAGGTGCTTTGGTCCACCTTGTTGTCTAACGAGGGGCATACACGCGATGGGTTGTGAGAGGGCTGCTCTTGGATGCTTTTCGAGAGTATCCTAGTGTTTCACGTCATTAGTGTACGCTTGACCTGGACCATTTGATGGGCAACACGACAGCTCAGTGACTATCGCTGTGCTGTGCGGATACATGGATTTGGGCCTGTGTCTGTGGGAGTTTGCGCATTCTCCCCGTGCTTGCGTGGGTTTCTCCGGGTGCTCCGGTTTCCTCCCACATCCCAAAGATGTGCTCTTAGGCTAATTGGCAAAACAAATTCTCCCTAAATTGTCTCAAATTTGGTTTTTAATCCATAGATCTATAAACACAGACAGGGATCGCGGGTAGAGGTGGGAACATCGGGGTGGCGGCGCGGGCTCGTTGCGCCGAAGGGCCTGTTTCCCGTGCTGTTTTGTTCTTTGTTCTTTGTTCACTCCAAAGCAATTGAGCTGGACGAGAAAGAGAGCATTGCTGCAATGGAAGAGGACTTTGGTTTGGCCACATTTGGAGAAAAGAGTGCAGTCCCCGTCAGTGATCTTTAAAAAGGGTGCATTTGTTCAAGGTTTTTAGGCAAAATGTTCAAGAGGTAATGACAGAGCAGATTTATGGGGGTGCTTAATCCTTCCCTGCTGCTGTACATTAGACCCCGTGTAAAACAAAAAGCATCTTGAAAGAGGAAGAAGTAAGGAAGAATTGTTTGAGGAAGGGAGAGAGTGAAACTGAGAGGCAAATGGAATAATGGAGAGAGGGGGAATGGGAGAGTCAGAGGTGGAATGGAAGATGCAGTGAGAGAGCGGACAGTGAATGATTACGAAAATAATTGGTGGTTGCGTCAGGTAGAGTTTGATTTGGAGACACAGAAAGAGTTAAGGAGGCTTCCATAGCTGAATAGCTCAGTAGGTGTCAAAGCAGAATTCGAAGCCTTGGTTTCTGTTTGTAGTCAGTGTCATGGAATGAACAGTCTATCTGTTAATTTTCACAGCTAGCAGTGTGAGCACTATACAAATGGATCCTTTCTGGCTTTTTGCCCCATTCTTTTCAATTGTTCCTCTTGAAAGTTGGATCCCCGTCTGTCTTAAAACATGTTTTCACTTTATATGTCTCAGAACTGGACAGAGAATGAATCAGGGAATACTTGACAAAAAAAAGTAAATGTAAGTCTTGACGGGAAATTAGAAACAAATCCTCAGAATGTTTTGTAATGTATTGAAAGCCGTTGAATTTTACTGAAATTTTTGTAATGTCAACTTTGAACTGTCATGTAATGTGATAACACTGATTGTAATCGTGAATTGTACATAAAACATTTAGAGGGATAGGGAGATATTCTTGATGGCCAGGCTAATGTTTATCCCAGGATCAACATCAAAAAAACAATTTCCCTGTTCATTGCCAAATTGCTGTTGAGTTATTTTTCCGTGTGTACTTTCTCTGTTACAATAGTGAGTGCACTTGCAATAAAACATTGGCTCTAAAATGTTTTGAAATGTCCTTCGGTATGGCGAAGAGCCGTATAATTGCACAACAAAATGCAATTGCATACAATGAGTGCGTTTGGGAGTGCTGAGCCTCCTGATTCCCATGAAGCCATTTCCCAAACAATATACACAATGTGTGATGACACACTGCTCACTTCCCTAGACAAGCGCGTCTCCAACAGCAATCATGGAGCGAGACCCAATCAAGGTTAATGATGATTGGCATCCACAAATTTAACATTCCCTTTCTCCACTAAGGCTGCACTGTGTGTTATTTACACTGCAGCAACTTTCCAAGTGTCCTTTGACAACACTTTCCAAACCCGGGAACTCGGTCACTTGTAACATGAAGAGCAGCAGGTTCACATAAACCCAAAATTAGAAAGCTCCCTTCTAAGTTACAGGAGTTCCTTATCTATAAAGAAATTGCCATGCAATTAGTAAGTGCGATAGGATTAAAAAGAAAATATAGGAAGAAAGCAAAGAGGGAATGAAAAATAAAACAACTAAATTCAAGGATACTCAATAAATACAGAAATAGCAACAGGGCAATGAAGGAAAATGGCAGGCCGGCCAAGAAGCAGAAGATGCGGATATGCTTCTTGACTCCATAGTGAAGATTTGATTCACAATAAGAAGCGAGGGGAGGCAATTGATAAATAAAATAAAACAGAAAATGGCAAATCGGCTCGCTGTATGTTCTTAGATTGGTTGGTGGAGAATTTCTGTTAATCTCATTCTCTTCTCCTTTCCCCCAGAGCCCTGTAAACATACGCCTCTGCAACAATGTACCCGCTCCTCTTTTGAAATATTATTATAGTTGCTGCCAGCCCCCCATCAAATAGCGCATTCTTATTCACAATTCGCTGTCACACTATCTCTGACTTTCTCATTCGCCTCAAATCATTGTTTTCAGGTTACAGAGCCTCCTGTTACTAGAAAAGTTTGTTCCTTTCCTGTATCATCGAGGTATGTGATGGGTTTGAACACGTTTTAGTAAAATTTCCTTTCAGCTGAGAGTCGCTGGTGATGCTGTGAATTAAAGTTCACAGATAGGTGGCTGTGAGAATGACTACTCTTTCATTCTTGGAAGGATTATATCATCAGACGAGACCTTAATTCTCTGTTATATACTGCCATCCAAATACTGCAGCATATTTTCACACATATTGAAAATTCGTTGCACGGACTGAACTGCTCTGCCTGACAAGTCTTGGTTCTGGATTGAAAACTTTGTTTTTTAGAGTGAGCGTATGTGTTTTTCCGACAGATGAGTTCTAGGTAAACATGAGAGGATGATGTTAATACAATAGCGACTTTCGGAAAACAATTGAAATTCCTTTATAGAAACTGACCCGACAGAATTCACAATGCCTTTCTCTTCCGTCTGCTGTCAAGTGTTGAAACTAAACATAAAGAATTAATGCCAGTTTGTCGCCAACAAACAGGGAATCGATGTTGATTTCTGTAATGATAGGTTGTAATCTTGTGCCACCCCATCTCCAACTTTGCAACGTGAATGTGTTGTGTGTTTCTGTGTGTTGGCGTATGCTTGCATATGTGTGTACGCTTGTGTGTGGGGGGGGGGTGGTAGGGGGTTTGTGTGTGTGTGTGTGTGTGTATGTGTGTGTGTGTGTGTGTATGTGTGTGCACCTTTCAGTGTCAGCTTAAACTTGTGTGTTTGTGCATGTGCGTTTGCTCTGTGTGATATGTGTGTGTGCTGTTTGTATGTGTGTTTGTATATACATATATGTGTGTGCATCTTTATGTATATTCTTATGTGTTTTATGTTTCAGATGATATGCAGTGGGTATTATTCCATTTTCATATTTTTACATCCAACACATACCACCGTTGCTTTTTCATTTAGTCTTTCTGCCTGCCATCCTATCCCATCTGCCTGCCATCCTATACTTTTGTTCTGTACCTTTTGCAGCGTTCATTGGCATTGGCATTTCCTTAAAACTTCACTATTTTTTCAGCTCAGCTAAAAGGTCATGTTAACATATTTTCTCATTCGACAGATACTGGCAGTCATTCTGATTATCTTCAGCATAATCTTATCTCTGCTTTATATAAGCTAGAATTTAAACTTCATAATCTCTCAAATTTAATATTTCTTCAGGGAAATCACAGATAGCAGACAAATAATCAATCCCACTTTCACCTTGAGCTATGTGAGTATATTTATCTAATTTCTCGTTTCGCAATAAAACCCACACACCGAGCTTTTGGTTTGTTTATGTTATTATTTTAACGCCCGGGAGGTTATCGAGATTGAAGTTGACATCAACCCTTCATGATCTCAGTCTCTCACTGTGTTTGGGAGAGTGTGTATTATAGCGTTTGTGTTTGAATGTATGTGTGCCTTTGCGAAAATCTCAGTGTTTTTCTTTGCTTGTATGTGTGTGCATGTGTGTGTGCGTGTGTGTGTGTGTGTGTGCATGTGTAGTGGTGGGCGTCTATGCGTTTGCCTGTGTCTGCCTGGAAGTGTTTGTGTGCCAAAGTGTGTGTTCAAATTTGCTTGTATTTATCTGAGATCGTATGCCTGTGAATGTGTTTGTGTGAGTGTTTGTGCACGTTTGCCTGGGTCTGCCTGAGAGTGTATATCTGTGAAAGTGTGTGTGTGTGTGAGTGTGTGTGTGTATGTGTGTGTATGTGTGTGTGTGTGTGTGTGTGTGTGTGTGTGTGTGTGTGTGTGTGTGTGTGTGTGTGTGTGTGAACTCCTGTTGCAAACTTTCACTCCAATGCTAGGAATGAAAGTTTGCAACAGAGAATAAAAAATGTCATTCAATGTTGCAACCATCCAGTGACTGAACTACCCCGAGACTCAGAGACCCAGCGTCTGCAGGACGTACAAAGTGTCAGCAGATGGTGACATTGGATTACTTAAATCGAAGACAGTGAAACTGCAGATTGAAATCACAGCTGAGTTTGGTTTTCTTGATATCAGCTTGCCTGGAAGAGTGCAGTCCCAACACCATCGACACCATTTCAAAAGCGATGAGGAAAGTGCAATAAATTGTGGACACAACAACGAAGCCCACACTCGGTCAAATTAATTTTAAAATGGTTTGTTTGGTGGATATTTGTACTTTCCCGTTCCCCAGTGACCTAGAGTGGAGCGGAATTGCTATCAGTTTTACACTGTTTGAGCTGACCATATTTGGAGAGATCCCTGATCACAAATACCAGTCCAAGAAATCTCCTTCCGGCCCGTCAAGGCCAGTTGTGTGCAGAGTAATATAGCACAGTGATAAAGATATTTTAAAAAATACACAACCTACTTGAATGAAACAGCAAAAAATCTGTATCATTCATTCCTGGAATTATAGAGTTTCTCCGTTATCATCGCTGGGTCAGTTTAGAATGCAGTAAGGAGTCTCACGGCATCAGGTTAAAGTCCAATCAGTTTATTTGACAGTAAATCCACAAGCTTTCGGGGTTTGTCCCTTCGTCAGGTGTGGGAGAGTTCCGTTCTGAACTGCCCACTCACATAACGAAGGGGCAAACCCAGAAAGCTTGTGGGTTACTATTAAATAAGCCTGTGGACTTCAACCTGATGTTGTGAGACTTCTTACTGTCTTTACCCCAGTCCAACGCCGGCATCTCCACATCAGTTTAGAATGTGCAGAGGTTAATTCCAAACTAAAAGCATGTTTCCCTTGTGATAGAGAACAAAACTTGCGGGATAATGTTAATAAACTCCTCAAGATCTGCTCAGAAATTGTGACATTGTGTTTTATTTTTCGCCATGATGTTTCTTGGTTTGTGTTAACCTCTTCTCCAGAAATCAGTGGTGGCAAGGTCATTGAACAAAATCACGATGGGGTTGGGGTCGATTACTGAATGACCAGGGAGTCAGAGTGTACAGGGGGAGACATGGGAATACAGATGTGACAATTCAATCAGCCAGGATCTTATCAAATGTCGGGCAGTCTCGGGGTGGCAGAGTTGCTTAGTCCTGCTCCGAATTTGTCTGTTCACATGGCTACAAGTGGACTTATTACATGAGTTGATTACAAATCGCCTTTATATAGACGTTAAACGTCACAAATGCACTCATCATATTTTAATGTGTTTTTTGTCTCCTTTACTCCCATTTCCCCGCCTGTGAAACAACCATTTCTCATCTCCTCTCTCAGCAGCTTATAACTGGCCTGTTCAGAGGCTGTATTTCATCAATGCGTGTTACTGCATCAGAAACAGCGGATCTGCAATCAACATGTCCCACAGAGTAATGGAGAATGGGCTGCTTGTGTTTCAGTCTGTCTCCCGGAGGATAATATTGTTTCCCCTTTTCCTTTAACTGTTCTTTTTATGACGATCATTAACAAACCGACCCTCACCGCAGATCGCTGTCTCTCACTGGGACATTGGCTGCAGCACAGATCCAGGGGGTTTCTTTCATTGATATCCAGCTCATACAGGACGCCCGGTCACTGAGGGCGGGGATTATAACGGCTGCCTTCACTTATGATTCTGGGATGTTTTCTCTCTTCCGCTGCAGTTGTGCAGCTCATTTTCTCGGCCTCTCCCGCTAACTGTTGGCTGACAGTTTGATCCGAGGTTAATCTGGTTTCCTCTCGGTGTCTATCTGAGCGCCTGCGAGCGCCGCTGCTTTGCAGCAACCGCAGTCCTGCTTAAAGCTCAACAGAGCGGAGCTCGCACTAACAACCCAAAGGCAGTTTTTGTACAGGGGTGAGACTGCTTTCCATCACTGTGATGGATTGAAAGCGCAGTAATACACGGCGGCATCAGTCAGCTGCAGATCCGAGATCTTTAAACTGGTGAATTTAGTCGAGGTCTGAAGATTTATAGAGAAACGGCTTTTGGCAAAATCTGCCTTACGTTCATTATTATCTGTATCTCTCCGCGCTATAAACTCGGGCTGGTTTCCTGGGAGTTGTCGGTACCAGTGTAATGTATAGTCGCTCTGTGTAGTTTCGTAGTTACAGGTTAATACGAGCTCTGCTCCTTCTGCCTTAACATCTGAGGGCAGCGACTGAGTGACAGAATCTCCATGAGTTAAATCTGGAAAATAGAACATTAATAAGAAAAAGTTTAGACCGGTGGCTGATTGAAATGTGATTCCAATCAAGCTTGGGGAATGAAAAAGCGCATCCACATTTACCTGTCAGCAATGTTCCCAACACAACCCAGATGCTGAGCAGCCGCATTGTCTCTGTCCTCTCTGTGAAAGGGGAGAGGGGGTTTGGATATTTAGCCACCCTTTTTAAACCCCGCCCTTAATAATCTGTTACCGGCTCTCAGGCTGCGCTCCCCTCACTTCCTCGCTTTCCCATTGGTGCTGTGAGGCCGGCAGATAGCAAAGAGAATCAACCCCCGGGCTGCATTCCGCTCACTGTTCTTGCAGAGAAAATGCTTCCAGAATTATACACCAGAGTTGGGGAAGGAACACCATCACCATAATTGGACCAAAGAAAGTAAATAATTTTTGAATGAGTTTACCACTTTGTTTTCACGGATTTTCTTCCACTATCAGCGTGGTGATAACCATGACTCCAGTGAAATTCCTCTCAAGGGCTTTAATTATTATTAATATATGAAGTAATTGTATATAAAGCGGGCTCGTTGGGCCGAAGGGCCTGTTTCCCGTTCTGTGTTGTTCTTTATTCTTTGTTCTAATGCCAGAGTTGCTGGCAAGTCCAGTTTTCTACTCAATTCTCCCCTTGAGAAGGAGAGAGAGTGTGCAGCGTTTTTAAACTGTTATGATTTCTCAGAACTATTAGTAAAGAGGATGTGTAATATATCCAGCTTTTCCACTAGTGCAAAGTTCCTCCGGATGCTGCGGTTTCATCCCAAATTCCAAAGATTTGCAGGTTAGGGTGGATTGGCCAGGCTAACTTGTTCCTTAGCAAGGTGTGTATGTAAGTAGAGGGGTTAGCAGGTTGAATATGTGGGCTCCGGGGATATGGCCTGTGTGGGATTGTTGTCGGGGAGTCGGTGCAGGTTCAGGATTTTATTCTCTTGTGATATTCAGGCAAGAAATGTTTTTAAAACATGTAAAAGGAACCTGCAGCTGACATTGGAGCATGGTCATTATCCCATCACACCTCACTATAGGTAAAACACTCCAGTGTATTTTCCTGTTCTGCTCTCAATGTTGAAAATGTTTTAAAGGGGAATGTTTTATTGAAAATGTCAACATCGAGACTCAGATGCCTACCAGTGCTGTTGCTGAGGAACTTTGGGTCATAGTTCCGTAGATGCCGAATCAAGTAGCTGTATTTGGTTGCATTGAACTGGGTTGCAATCATTAGTGTCTATTTTTGTTGGGTATGAAGGCAACTATCTGGAATATATTCACTGAGAGCGAGTCAATATCCCAATCCTGAAACTCTAGTAGAGCTGAAACGCCCTCTGGTGGTATTTTTTCTAATTGTGTTTCTCAAAGTTCCACTTCTCCCTGAGAGATTGCACAGGACTGTGTTGTGGTGTGGGAGATCCTTATACTTGGACAGGGTGACTCGTGCGGTGGGGAAGAGAAAGATATTTTACTCTGAGGAATTTGTTTTTTGCGCAGATTGGACCCAAGGATGGATATGCATTTTGCCTGATTAGTTTGGAAAAGTGATGATTTGTTCATTATGCTTATGTTCTTTAAATTTGTACACGTAAAGATAACCTCTCGTGCATTGTTTCTAATTTATTCAATGAATGCAGCAGCTCCCCTTCAATTAAGTACATTCTGGTTATCTTTATCAGGTTCATTCCATTTCCACATCTTTGTTTTGTGCACTGGTTTTTCCGTGAGCAGAACTTGCCTCAAGTTTTAATACGTGCCACATTGGTAGCTTTATAAATATTACTCAATGGGAAAGGGTTTTTCCGGGTTTCAGGACAATTGCAATTCCTTCAGCTTCATCTTCTCCAGCCAGAGTTCTCTCTGACTTGTCCATCATCCCCAGACCCTGTAGGACCCGGAGAACAGACCGTGCAGTTCCGTCTGTCTGGTTATGCTGATGTGTACACGTCACAGACGTCTCCAGGTGCCTTTGTGACATCACCTACACCCAGAGTGACATCAGAGGGTCTGGCCTGAGGGTCAGAAACATCTCCCCTGGAGCTGGTCTGAATATTCAGCCCTGAGTTTATGGGAATTAACAACTGATCAGAAACATCTCCCCTGGAGCTGGTCTGAATATTCAGCCCTGAGTTTATGGGAATTAACAACTGATCAGAAACATCTCCCCTGGAGCTGGTCTGAATATTCAGCCCTGAGTTTATGGGAATTAACAACTGATCAGAAACATCTCCCTTGGAGCTGGTCTGAATATTCAGCCCTGAGTTTATGGGAATTAACAACTGATCAGAAACATCTCCCCTGGAGCTGGTCTGAATATTCAGCCCTGAGTTTGTGGGAATTAACAACTGATCAGAAACATCTCCCCTGGAGCTGGTCTGAATATTCAGCCCTGAGTTTGTGGGAATTAACAACTGATCAGGAACATCTCTCCAGGAGCTGGTCTGAATATTCAGCCCTGAGTTTGTGGGAATTAACAATTGATCAGAAACATCTCCCCTGGAGCTGGTCTGAATATTCAGCCCTGAGTTTGTGGGAATTAACAACTGATCAGAAACATCTCCCTTGGAGCTGGTCTGAATATTCAGCCCTGCGTTTATGGGAATTAACAACTGATCAGAAACATCTCTCCTGGAGCTGGTCTGAATATTCAGCCCTGAGTTTGTGGGAATTAACAACTGATCAGAAACATCTCCCCTGGAGCTGGTCTGAATATTCAGCCCTGAGTTTATGGGAATTAACAACTGATCAGAAACATCTCCTCTGGAGCTGGTCTGAATATTCAGCCCGGAGTTTATGGGAATTAACAACTGATCAGAAACATCTCCCCTGGAGCTGGTCTGAATATTCAGCCCTGAGTTTATGGGAATTAACAACTGATCAGAAACATCTCCCCTGGAGCTGGTCTGAATATTCAGCCCTGAGTTTATGGGAATTAACAACTGATCAGAACATCTCCCCTGGAGCTGGTCTGAATATTCAGCCCTGAGTTTGTGGGAATTAACAACTGATCAGAAACATCTCCCCTGGAGCTGGTCTGAATATTCAGCCCTGAGTTTTGGGAATTAACAACTGATCAGAACATCAGATATCCAGAGGTAGGTTCTTTACTCAAAGAGTGATTAGGGAGTGGAATGCCCTGCCGCAGCTGTTGTAGATGCGCCAAGTTTGGTGGCGTTTAAGAGGTTAATTGATAAGTATATGGAAGAGAAGGGAATGTTTAGTTTGGAGGGGCATTGTTTTTATTTTGGTCGGCACAACATCGAAGGCCGAAGGGCCTGTTCTGTGCTGTAATGTTCTAGTTCATGTTCTATCTCCCCTGGAGCTGATCTGAATATTCAGCCCTGAGTTTGTGGGAATTAACAACTGATCAGAAACATCTCCCCTGGAGCTGGTCTGAATATTCAGCCCTGAGTTTATGGGAATTAACAACTGATCAGAAACATCTCCCCTGGAGCTGGTCTGAATATTCAGCCCTGAGTTTATGGGAATTAACAACTGATCAGAAACATCTCCCCTGGAGCTGGTCTGAATATTCAGCGCTGAGTTTATGGGAATTAACAACTGATCAGAAACATCTCCCCTGGAGCTGGTCTGAATATTCAGCCCTGAGTTTATGGGAATTAACAACTGATCAGGAACATCTCCCCTGGAGCTGGTCTGAATATTCAGCCCTGAGTTTGTGGGAATTAACAACTGATCAGAAACATCTCCCCTGGAGCTGGTCTGAATATTCAGCCCTGAGTTTGTGGGAATTAACAACTGATCAGGAACATCTCTCCTGGAGCTGGTCTGAATATTCAGCCCTGAGTTTGTGGGAATTAACAACTGATCAGAAACATCTCCCCTGGAGCTGGTCTGAATATTCAGCCCTGAGTTTGTGGGAATTAACAACTGATCAGAAACATCTCCCCTGGAGCTGGTCTGAATATTCAGCCCTGAGTTTATGGGAATTAACAACTGATCAGAAACATCTCTCCTGGAGCTGGTCTGAATATTCAGCCCTGAGTTTGTGGGAATTAACAACTGATCAGAAACATCTCCCCTGGAGCTGGTCTGAATATTCAGCCCTGAGTTTATGGGAATTAACAACTGATCAGAAACATCTCCTCTGGAGCTGGTCTGAATATTCAGCCCGGAGTTTATGGGAATTAACAACTGATCAGAAACATCTCCCCTGGAGCTGGTCTGAATATTCAGCCCTGAGTTTATGGGAATTAACAACTGATCAGAAACATCTCCCCTGGAGCTGGTCTGAATATTCAGATTCAGAGGTAGGTTCTTTACTCAAAGAGTGATTAGGGAGTGGAATGCCCTGCCTGCAGCTGTTGTAGATGCGCCAAGTTTGGTGGCGTTTAAGAGGTTAATTGATAAGTATATGGAAGAGAAGGGAATGGTTTAGTTTGGAGGGGCATTGCTTTTTATTTTGGTCGGCACAACATCGAAGGCCGAAGGGCCTGTTCTGTGCTGTAATGTTCTATGTTCTATGTTCTATCTCCCCTGGAGCTGATCTGAATATTCAGCCCTGAGTTTATGGGAATTAACAACTGATCAGAAACATCTCCCCTGGAGCTGGTCTGAATATTCAGCCCTGAGTTTGTGGGAATTAACAACTGATCAGAAACATCTCTCCTGGAGCTAATCTGAACATCGAGATCTGAGTTTGTAGGAATTAACTGCTCAGCAGAAAGGGTGAAGTCCACATTTTAATCTCCGAATGAATTTGCCACCTGCATTCTAATTTTCTAGCCACTAATGAGAAACTTCTGATTTATAATTCTTTCTACCAGGTCTCATAGAGTCAGATTGAAAAGGAGGCCACTCGGCCCATCAAACTTGCACCGACCACAATCCCATCCCAGCCCTACTTCCTGTAATCCCATGCATTTACCCTAGCTAGCTCCCCTGACACTAAGGGGCAATTTAGCACGTCCAATCCACCTAACTTGCAAGTCTTTGGACTGTGGGAGGAAACTGGAGCACCTGGAGAAAACCCACAGAGACAGGAGAAGAATGTACAAACTCTACGTAGGCAGTGACTCAAGCTGGGAATCAAACCCAGATGCTGGCGCTGTGAGGTAGCAGTGCTAACCACTTTGTCATCTTGCAACCGAAGTTTCCCATGTTACCTTGTCTTTATGAAGAACAGCAGCATATTGAATGTTTCCATCATAGATTTGTATTTCTCCAAAAATCTGGCCTTGGCGCATAAGTAAGCCAAATTGGCTAAATTCCAGTCACACAGTGCCTTCAGTAACTTTTCTTCGGGAACTAGATTGAATGTTTAGAGAGCTGTTATGTTACATCTGTTTGTCTCTGCACAGAGTACGGCCCGGATGATGGAATCATATGTAAATGTCCAAGTTTGCTGACGACTGGGTGTAATTGTGAGTTGGGAGGTTGATGCAAAGAGGCTACAAAAGGATGGAGACAAATTAAGTAACAGAAAACACATGACAAGTGCAGCTCAACACTACTTAATGTGAAAGAAAACATAAATCCAGAACATTATCTAAATGCTGATATATTGGGAAGAGTGAATGTATAGAGGGTTCTGTGTGTCATTGTACACCGGTTAATGACAGTAGAGAGGCAGCCGCACTGAGCAATTAGGAAGGCAAATAATACATTCACCTTCTGTGCAAGGGAATTTGAGTTCAGAAGTAGAGATGTCTTACTGTAGATATCCAGGGCCTTGGGTCAGGTAATGATAATTTCTTCCCATGCCCTGAAATATTTTTTTCCATTTTCAATAAGGTCTCAGACCACTTGGCTTGTGAACATTGCAATCACCTTCCTTCAAATAATTAGCATGCTGATCGTTTCTTATTACCCATGGTAGTATAATGTATCCAATGGTATCTTATACATCAGTTAATGTATGCTCATTTAGAATTGTGATTTTTTTAAAAATATTTTCTATTCCTTATCAACACACATGTTTCTTACTTTAATTTAATGATTTACATCATCAAACTTGCTCTTTGTGCCTGCATAATTGGCAACAATGAAAGTTTAGACCAGTTTCAGACTTCATCACATTTTTTTCAAACTTATAACATGGTCTCCGAGAATTACAGAATTTCTCACTCAATCCCCTCTTATGCCGCAATCAGGCTACGACTTTTTCCAAATTTTTTAATCATAACATTACTCATGACTCATGTTTTATTACATTATATTTAACCCAAAATAGTCTGTGCTTTCCTGCCTCCTCGACAAATTGTTGTAGAAGTTCTGTAATGTACTCATTTAATTCGTCTAAATGCTTTCGTTTGTTCAGCCTACAATAAGTAACTTGACATGGAGACTCTGGACACAACAGCCAAATGCTTTGGAGGTGAGCATGATTCAAGAAATATCAAAATAAAATGTTCTGCTTGTGAGTAACATGATGGAATTAAAACATATTTTATTATTTATCACAATAAAACTTGCAGCCTAACCCTCAACAGAAATTTATAAAACACCCTTTGATACATTGGCTGATTTAAATTTAAAGGTCATGTGTTTGGAAGATGCTAAGGAGCCTCAGTGAGTTCCTGCAGTGCATTTTTTGATGGTAACACTGCTGCCCCTGTGCTTCGGTGGTGGAGGAAGAGAATGTTTGAGAGTGGGGTGCCGATCAAGCGAGTTACTTTGTCCCGGATGGTGGTGAGCTTCTTGTGTTGTTGGAGTTCACTCACCCAGGCAAGCAGAGAGCATTCCATCACCTTTCTGACTTGTAAATGGTGGGCAGGCTCTCGGAGACAAGAGGTGAGTTATTGGCTGCAGATTCCCAGCCTCCAACATGCTCTTACAGCCATTGTGTTTATTTGGCTGATTCAGTTCAGTTTCTGGGCGATAGTAATCTCCAGCCTGTTGATAGGGAATTCAGTCATGTCATTGAATGTCAAGAGGCGATGGTTTGATTCTCTTGTGATTCTCTACATTTCATTTCATTGTCTGGTGCTTGTACAACACAAATATTACTGGCAGGACTGCAGAGCTTCGATCTGACCCATTGATGGTGGGATCATTCAGTTCTGTCTATCGCTTGCTGCTTTATGATGATTAGTACAGAAATAGTTCAATTTCATTCATGAGAATCTTTCTAGCAATCTGATACAATGGAATGCCTTAGTTGGCCATTTCAGAGGGCAAACCACATTTCTTGGCTGTCTGGAGTCACATGTAGGCTATACCAGGTAAGAACGGTAGATTTCCTTCCATAAAGGACATTGGTAAACCAGATGGTTTTTCCGACAACCGACAATGGTTTCATGGTCACCATTAAAGTTTTAGTTCTGGATTCTTACTGTGCTGGAACTTGACCTGTGGCCTCTGTGCATTAACCTGGGTCTCTGGATTACAATTCCAGTAGCAATACCACTATAGCACTGCATTCCTTAAAAACCAGCCCTTAATTGTCCAGATCACGTCTTTTAATGTAGTATCCCACTCAATCACAGCAAACGTAGATCTATAGCTTTGTAATTTCCTTCTGTGTGAAACAGCCAGAGAAATAAAAAAGAACATTCAAACCACCACAGCCCATCTCCATGGAAACCTGGCATGATTTCAAGAGTTCCAAACAATTTGTCTCATTCCAAACATTATTTAATTCTGTGATGCAAATAAAATATGGAAGTAGATAACTGCAACAATTCTCAAAGACCAACAGGAATTTGGCTGACTGGTCAGTCCAGCAGAAAGAAACTCTCCAACTCCCCCAACAATCAGAACGAACCTGGTTCAGTCGAGGATGTGATTAACAGCAGCAGGAGCAGCAAAATCTGCCATCACTTGTGCCCTTTCTGGTGTCTCCGCAGGCTGGATAACTGAGTGTATCCCTTCCCACACACAGAGCAGGGGAACGGCTTCTCCTCTGTGTGAACATGTTGGTGTGTCAGGAGGTTGGACGATTTAGTGAATCCCATCCCACACTCTGAGCAGGTGAATGGCCTCTCGTCCTTGTGAACTCGCTGGTGTATTAGCAGGGTGAATGATTCACTGAATCCCTTCCCACACACGCTGCAGATGAACGGCCTCTCCCCGGTGTGAACTCGCTGGTGTGACAGTAGGTGGGACAACTGAGCGAATCTCTTCTCACACTCAGGGCAGGTGAATGGTTTCTCCCCGGTGTGAACGCGTTGGTGTGTCTGCAGGCTGCATAACCGAGTGAATCCCTTCCCACATGCACAGCAGGTGAATGGCTTCTCCCCAGTGTGAATTCGCTGGTGTGTCAGCAGGTTCCATGAAGTAGTGAATGTTTTTCCACATTCCTTGCAGGTGAAGGGCCTCTCCCTGGTATGAACTCGCTGGTGTCTCAGAACGTGGGATAACTGAGAGAATCCCTTCCCGCACTGAGAGCAGAAGAATGGTTTCTCCCCAGTGTGAACTCGCTTGTGCGTGTGGAGGTGGGTTAAATGAGTGAATCCCTTTCCACAGTCAGAGCAGGTGAATGGCCTCTCCCCGGTGTGAACTCGCTGATGTGTCTGCAGGTTGCACGAATGAGCAAATCCCTTCCCACAGTCTGAGCAGGTAAACGGCCTCTCTCCAGTGTGAATGCGTCGATGAATTTCCAGCTCAGATGGGAACCGCCATTTCTTCCCACAGTCCTCACATCGCCACGGTGTCTCCATGGTGCTAGTGTACTTTTGAATCTCAAAGTTTAACGATTAGTTGAAGACTTGTCCACACACACAACAGATGCATGGTCTTCCTGTTCCAAATTATGCAAAATCTTTTCCAGGCTGTGCAACAAGTTAAAGTTCTTTCCACAGTCAGTGCACTGGAACACTCTCACTTGGATGTGTGAGTGTCTCGGTGCTTTTCCAATCACACTGATGTTTCAATCCTTTTTAAGCAAACAGAAGAAACAGATATTTCTCCTTCTAGATTCCGAAGCCAATGATAATCAGCTCCTGATGAATTCAGTGACTGTGCCAAATCTTGATGTGATGTTTGGTTTGTGATTTTTGACTGTAGTTTCTCACCTTCTAATATCCTGTGAAAGGAGTTTACAAAATCAGTACCAGGGTGAAATTCAAACCGACAATTCTCTTTTTTTTCATACTTTTATGGTATGTGGGAATCACTGGTCGGGCCACTATATGATCCCACTACTAATTGCCCTTTAAAAGCTCGTGGTGCAATGCCTTTTGAACATCAGGAACAGGAGTAAGTTAATAGTAAGAGTGGCACAAAGTCACCATGGTGGCACTGTGGTTAGCACTGCTGCCTCACAGCACCAGGAACACGGGTTCAATTCCACTCTTGGGTCACTGTCTGCATAGAGTCTGCATGTTCCCTGTGTGGGTTTCCTCCAGATGCTCCAGTTTCCTCCCACGGTCCAAAGATTTGTGGGTTAAGTGGATTCGCCATGCTAAATTGCCCCTTTGTGTCCCAATAGATGTAGATTAGGGGGATTAGTGGGGTAAAAATGTTGGGGTATGGGGATAGGACCTAGGAAAGATGCTGTGTTCAAGAGTCAGTGCAGAGGCTGAATGGCCTCTTTCTGCACCCTAGGGATTCTAAGATTTCCAAAAAGCATTTGACAAGGTGGTGCATAAGAGTCTGGTGCATTAAGTAAAGGCCCGTGGAATTGGTGCAAGTGTATTAGTATGAATTAAAAACTGGCCGTCACATAGAAAATAGGGAGTTGGAATAAATAGATCATTTTCAGAGTGGGAACATGTAACTAGTGGCGTCTGACAAGGATCAGTTCTTGGCTCACAATTGTTCATTATTTAATTAATGACCAGGATGAAGGAACAGAATATAATGTTTCTAAATGATACGATGATAGGTGGAAGAATATGTTGTGATGAGGATATAGATACTCTGAGTGATGAAAATCTGGCAAATTAAGTTTAACTTGGGGAAATGTTAGATCATAAAGTAATTTCACTGCAGTATTAATGTTACTTGTTTACTAGTCATCGCAGTCCGGCGCCTGTTCAGGTCAATGCAGTTAAGAAGCACGTCTTTCAGACTGTAGGAAGAAACCAGAGCACCCAGAAGAAACCCATGGGGAAAACATGCAAACTCCAAACAGTCAGTGACCCAAGCTGGGAATCGAACCCAGGTCCCTGGCACTGTGAGCCAGCAGTGCTGACCACTGTGCCACCGTGCTGTTCATTAATTTCAGTAGGAGGAATCAAAAGGGAGATTATCCACATGAAGAGGTGCTGCAGGTGAGTGAAGTACAGAGGGATCTAGGTGTTCTTGTGCCTGAATCACAAAAAGGTGGCAGGCAGGCCCCTCAGTAATAAGAAGGAAAATGGAATTATGATTTTATTGCAATGGGGTCAGATTTAAAAGCAGGCCGGTTTTGTGGCAACTGCACAGGGTTTTGATGAGGCCTAAACTGGAACACAGTTTTGATCCCCCTATTTAAACAAGGACATAGTCACATTGGCAGTAATCCAAAGGATATCCACAAGCCTATTTCTTGGGATGAGAGGACAAGAGAGAAAAAAATTGTCAAGGTCTGCATTCCTTGAAGTTTAGAAAGCAAAGGGGTGAGTTTATTGAAATATATAAGATCCTGAGGAGGGGAGGTTTGATAGGGTAATATTTTCAAGAGTAGAAGAATCACAAACAACTACAAGATAAAGGGTTGGTCATTTAAAACTGAGGTACATAGAAATTTATTTTCGCAGAGAATGGTGGATCTCTGGAATTCTCTGTCCCAAAGGGTGGTGGAAACTAGATGATTTGAAGTATTTAAAGTGAGGTGGATAAATATTTAATAGATCGAGGGATAGAGGGCTATGGGAAGTGGCACCATGACGAGTTAGATATGATTGTATTGAATAGCGGGACAGGCTTGAAGGGCCTGTGGCCGCTACTGCTTCTATTTCTCGCGATCGGTTGCTGCAAGTCAACAATTTCCTCCAGAATAAGAAAAGAAATGGATAGGGGGAGAAAAGAAAGTGTTTTACTCACAGATGTGGGAGACCGGAGGAAGTTTAAGTCTGTCCGAAGTGCAATCTTCATTCACACAAAGCCCGGGCTGTGATTGGCTGGAGGACCAGTATCCTTCCGGTCCTCCAAATCTTCCCATTGCTCAGCAGCTCAGCGTGAGGGTTATGGGGTGGAGACTCCGCCACGCGGCACCGGAAGCCCCGCCCCCACCCATTGTGCCCCTCCGGGAACCCCGCCCCCCACCCATTGTTCCCCTCCGGGAGCCCCGCCCCCACCCATTGTTCCCCTCCGGGATCCCGCCCCCTCCACTGTTCCCCTCCGGGAGCCCCGCCCCCACCCATTGTTCCCCTCCCCCTCCTCGAGCCAAGGTTTCCAGACAAGCGGCTGGCGGCTCCGGGCAGAGCGAGAAGCCGCTCGGTGATCTCCCCCCTCCCCCCGGCCCGGGACTGCGCATGTCCAAGGGAGAGGGAAAAGTGCGCATGTGCAGAGAGAGCCCACCCTTTGAGCCCCACGCTGAGGCGTTGACCAATAGAAAGAGTTGGACGACCGGAAGGATTCTTGTCCTCCAGCCAATCAGAGTCTCTCTCCAGTGTCTGAATGCGGAAGTTGGCCGATGAGCTTCAGAACAAAACTTCCTCCTCTGTGCAACGTCTGGGAGGAAATCCAAAGGCGTTCTTTCATCATGTGAAAGAGTCTGCACATTCTCCCCTTGTATGTGTAAGTTTTCTCCGGGTGCTCCAGTTTCCTCACACAGTCCGAAAGATGTTAGGTGTATTGGTCATGCTGAATTCTCCCTCTGTGCATCCAAAGGGATGCTGGAGTGTGGCGCAGAAACTTCGTTGCAGTGCTAACGTAAGACTACTTGTCACACTAATGCATAAACTTCAAAACTTTAGTCAGGTGGGTAGAACCAGAGCAAGTGGAATTCAATCCTTAAAGGTTTGAGGTAATACATTTTGGGAGGACTAACAAGGTAACGGAATGCGCAATGAATGGTCAGATCTTGGAGGTACAGAGGATCAGAGGGACCTTGGAGTTGATGTCTGTCGATCTTTGAAGACAGTGGGACAGTTACATAAGGTGGTTCAGAAGGCACGTGGGATTCTTGCCTTTATTAATCGAAGCATTGAATATAAGGGCAGGGAGGTCCTGATGGAGCTGTATAAACCACTGGTTAGGCCACAGGTGGAGAACTATGTGTAGCTCTGGTTGCCACAGTACAGGAAGGATGTAATTGCAGTGTAGAAGGTGCAGGGGAAATTCCCCAGGGTGTTGGTTGGGCTGCAGTGTTTCAGCTCTCAAGAGAGATTGGATAGGCTGGTGTTATGTTTTTGGGAACAGAGAAGGATGAAGGGACCTGATCGAGGTGTATAAAATTCTGAGGGGGGGATAGAAAGGAACTTTTCTTTTTGGTACAGCGGTCAATAATCAGGGGCCTGGATTTAAGTTCAGGGCAGGAAGTTTATAGAAGAAGCGAAGGAAAACTTTTTCACTCAGATAGTGGTGGGAACCTGGATCTCACTGCCTGAAAGGGTGGTAAAGTGGGAATCATCATAACTTTTAAAAAGAATTTAGATAAGCTCTTGAAATGCCATAGTTCACAAGGTTATGCAACAACATAGAAAATGGGGTTAGAATAGAATGGTCCTTGAAGACTGGCGCAAACATGATGGGCTGAAGGGCCTCTTTCCATGCAGTAAAACTCTATGGTCACCTACGTTGGCAGCAAGTTCAATATCATCATCAATCACAACCTCATCCTTAGTCAAGGAAAATCATCCTTAATCAAGGAAAGTAGCCATATTTCTGTTATTTCTCCTGCCTGGAGGTTTTCAGCTCTCGGACTCCAGGACAGGAAGTAGTAAGTATATATTTATCAACAAGCCTCAATCAGCACCTTCAGGAGAATTGAGAGGGTGAATATTTGATACAGCAGAATGAGAATGGAGGGAGAATGTGTGGGATGGAAATTTACAGCGTCTGGGGAATAAGAGAGGAAAGAATGTTCCATAGAAACTAGAATTGCCTGTTCTGAATTTCTATCCTGAACTGACTGTGATGAATTTTGTCAACTGTTTTTACAGGATATTAGAAGAAGAATCACACAGATAAATATTAAATATCACATCTTGATCTGACAGAGTCCCTCAGTTCCTTGGAAACTAAATATCCTCAGCCTCTGATTGAGAAGGAGAAATGTTTGACCGGTCTGTCGACTGCAAGATTTTAAACAACAATGTGACTGGAAAAACACAGATGCAAACACACACCCGAGTGAGAGTGTTCCAGTGCACTGAGTGTGGAAAGAGCTTTAAGCAGTTACACATCCTGCAAAATACATCACAGCATTCACAGCGAGGAGAGACTGTACAGTGTTGTCTGTGTGAACAAGGCTTCAAATGATAAACCTGCAACAATACAAGGAGACCAGCAATATGGAAAAACCGTGGAAATGTGAGGACTGTGGAAAGAGATACAAAGCGCCCTCTCTACTGGAAGCTCATCGACGCAGCCACACTGGGGAGAGGCCATTCACCTGCTGTGTTTGTGGGAAGGGATTCAGTGATTCATCCACTCTGCAGAGACACCAGCGAGTTCACACCGGGGAGAGTGCATTCACCTGCTGTCAGTGTGGAAAGGGATTTACTCAGGTATCCAGCCTGCAGACACACCAGCGAGTTCACACTGGGGAGAGGCCATTCACCTGCTCTCAGTGTGGGAAGGGATTCAGTAAGTCATCCAACCTACAGAAGCACCAGCGAGTTCACACAGGAGAGAGGCCATTCAGCTGCTCTGAATGTGAGAAAAGATTCACTCAGGTATCTCATCTGCAGGCACACCAACGGGTTCACACTGGGGAGAGACCATTCACTTGCACTCAGTGTGGGAAGGGATTCACTCAATTGTACAGCCTGCAGACACACCAGCGAGATCACACTGGGGAGAGGCCGTACAGCTGCTCGCAGTGTGGGAAGGGATTCATTCATTTATCAAACCTGCAGACACATCAGCGAGTTCACACTGGGGAGAGGCCGTTCACCTGCTCTCAGTGTGGGAAGGAATTCACTCAGTTATCCAATCTGCGGAGACACCAGCGAGTTCACACTGGGGAGAGACCGTTCACCTGCCCTGTGTGTGGGAAGGGATTCACTCGGTTCTCTACCCTGCAGTCACACCAGCGAATTCACACTGGGGAGAGACTGCTCGTTTGTTTTCAGTGTGGGAAGGGATTCTGTGATTCATCCACTCTGCTGACACACCAACAAGTTCACAAGTGAATATGGGGATTAAATTCTGCTGTTATTGTTTCTGCTCTCAATTACATCCAGGATAACAATTTGTTCATTCTCACAGTTGGTCAATGGGGAGGAGAGAGGGTTTCTTTCTGCTGGACTGGCCGGTTTCATGATTTTGTCTCCAGTGGGCTGATGCTCTTTGAGTCTCATTGCAAATACCTACTTTTAAATTTCACAAGGATCACAGAGTGACAGGGTGTTAGGAAGCTCAGAGATATTTAGTCAGCATTTCTGTTTGAAATTCCCCGAACACCCATCCAATTTTCTTTGTAATTGTTTATTGTCTCCCCTTCCTCCATCCTCGTAGAAAGTGAGTTCCAGGTCATTACCATTCGCTGCTTCAAAATATTCTTCCTCACATCCTTCCCTACATCTCTGACCCAAAATCTTAAATCTGTACCCCCCTCATCCTTGTCCCATCAGCTAATGGGAACAGCTTTTCTTTGTCCACCTTATCTAAACCTGTCAGAATCTTTCCACCTCTATCAAATCTCCCCTCAACCACCTTTGCTCCAAGGGAACAACCCCAGCCTGACATTAACAATAAAGAACAAACTGACAGAATGTGTTAATACCCGAAATCAAATGGGAATGTTTAATTTCTGTTTTAAAAATATTGTGAACATATTGTCCTGGACAATAAAGGAATTTGAATAACTCACCTTGGGTGTGGTGAAATGCATACTGATCCAGGCCAGAAATCCAAGGTGCTTTACAGAGTCAGCCTAGCCATAAGATTTGCACTCGAGTGAGTGTAAGACATTTCACTCCAGGTATGATTCAAGTGATCCAAAGGAAGTTTTTATTAAACAAAGTTAATTTAAGAATACGGTTAAAATATAATAAGAAAAATTAGCATAATAACCTGACCAGCTACATCCAAATCAAATAATCCCTATAAACAAACATCTCATTTTAGGCTTTGCACAGAAAGCAAGTATGCTCATGTAGTGCTGGATTTTGCAGCTTTTTAACAACTGTTGTGAATTAGTCCTTTAAACATTGAATTCAAACTTTGATTTCTCAGTCCTGGAACTGTCAGGACCTTGAGAGAAAGAGAGAGAGAGAGAGACTGCTTGCCACTATCTTCCAACAGGCAACTCACAGGCAGCAGAATCTTCACTCCATGGAGCAAGATGAGAAACACTACTCTCAGTCTGCAGTTCAAAGAGCTTGTGACAAAAGAAAACTAAAACCTTTCTCCTGTTAAAAAAATGTCCAAAGACAGCATTGAGCTTTTAATCAGGCTCCACTCAACAGTTCCAAAAAGGGTCATAAAACTCCAGGTTACTGTATTAGCCCAGACTGAAAATAATCAAGATGCCCACTATATTCAAAGAACAGAATCCGACAGAACAGAAGGAGGCCATTTGGCCCATTGAGCCTGCACTGACAACAATCCCACCCTATATCAGTACCCTACATATTTACCCGGCTAATCCCCAGTAACTAAGGTAAATTTAGCATGATGAATCAACCCAACTCATACATCTTTGGACTGTGGAAAGAAAGCAGAACACCTGGAGGAAACACTTGCAGACACGAGAAGGATGAGCAAATTTCACACAGACAGTAACCCAACCCAGGAATCGAACCTGAATCCTTGGTACTGTGAGACAGCAATGCTAATCACTGTGTCACCGTGCCACCATTTTGTTCTTTGCATCAGCTGAGTTGTAAATCAGTGAAAGCAAGCACAATACTTGGTCTCTGAAACACTCCTACATCCATGAACTTTGTTTTAAAGAAATCCACATTTGAAAGCCCGGCCAGTATATATGAAATATTAGCTCCATAACGGGGAGATGAGAAAGACAGACACTATATTTGATCTTTTCAATAGCACATCTGAGAGTTAAGAATGTGTGACATGATTTTGGGATACCAGAGTGTGTGTGCAGATGTGATTTGTTACTTGTGAAAAATAGCAATCCTAAATTCACGGTGAGATGGAGTGAAGAGCGGGTCCCAAACACACACAGCGACTTGAGACACAGCAGGAGATGAAAGGGTTAATGTGGCCAGGGGATTGAGACAACATTGTGACATCATCAAGGCCCTGCCGCACACTCCAGACAGAAACTGAGTTCGAAACGATCAGGATCCAATTCAACCCACTGCACATCGACACAGAATGAGGAAAATTAAAGTAAAATGGATAATATTGTAGACTGGAACAATTAAGGGTTTGGGAGAAGTAACACTGAGTAAGAACTGTCCACAAGTTGTGTAGAGGTAAAGAGAGAGCTGGAAAATCTTTTACATCTGGGCTTGATCAATTGCTTGAGCATTTGCCCTTATGACTAGGAATCTAGAACTCACGGCACTCCTTCAGGAGAAGATAAGATTGAGTAGATATTACCTACGCTGGGCCAGAACAGAACTGGGAAATAACGGATTGAAATTGAATGAGAGGTCAGAGAGAGAGAGAGAGTTCTCCTGCCCCTCCAGGTGTAGACTGTAAAAATCCATGTTCCTACCTTAGAGATTACTAGGCTTACATATATCTTACTAAATTCCATGTACTTACCAAAAAGTATCTTAGAAGACCCAGTCAAATTTGCCTCCACCACCACTGCCAGCAGCTGATTCCACACACCAACCACCCTCTGCGTGAAAAATTAACCCCAACATCTCCTTTGTACCTACTCCCCAGCACCTTAAACCTTTGTCCTCTTGTGGCAACCATTTCAGCCCTGGGAACAAGCTTCTGAGACTCCGCACGATCAACACCTCTCCACATCTTATACACTTCTAGCAGGTCACCCCTCATGCTTCGTCTCTCCAAGGAGAAAAGACTGAGCTTTCTCAACCTATCCTCATAAGGAATGCCACCCAATCCAGACAACATTCTTGTAAATCTCCTCTGCACCCTTTCTAGGGCTTCCACATCTTTCCTGTAATGAGGTGACCAGAACTGAGCACAGTACTCCAAGTGGGGTCTGACCAGGGTCCTATATAGCTGTAACATTATCTCTCGACTCCTAAACTCAATTCCTCGATTGATGAAGGCCAGTACACCATACGTCTTTTTAATCATAGCTTCAACCTGCGCAGCTGCTTTGAGAGTCCTATGAACTCAGACCCCAAGATTCCTCTGATCTTCCAAGATTCCTACCATTAATATATTCTGTCATCCTATTTGACCTACCAAAGTTATCACTTCACACTAAAAGAGGGACTCACTTTCTGTTAAAGAGCCCGCCAACCCCTCTCATCCACTTTCTCTAAAGTGCATCAATCTCATCAAGAAAACTCCAGAACAATCACATATTTTTACTAATAAAAGTTTATTCATGAAACAGAACATGTTTAAAACAAACAGAAAGTGACTTGAGGATCAAAGACAACCAGCGTAAAAAGATGTTCACAATGTTCTGGACACAAATGATTTCTCTTTAATTTATCTGTAGCCTGTTCCATGCCCTCCTTGTGGAACACCCTCCTCTCAGTCCACAAGCATGACCCTGACCTTCCACTTGCCACTAGAATTCACCACCTTGCTCTCATGCTCATATATTTGTCCTTGGCCTTGTCCTTGTGTCAGTCCAGGATAGAAATTCAGAACAGATAATTCTAGTTTTCATGGAACATTTTTTCCTCTCACATTTCCCAAAAGCGTTTAATCACCATCCCACATTGTTTTGACAAAGGATCACCTGGACTCGAAACATCAGCTCTTTTCTCTCCTTACAGATGCTGCCAGACCTGCTGAGATTTTCCAGCATCTTCTCTTTCGGTTTCCATCCCACACACTCTCCCTCCATTCTCACGCTGCTGTATCTAATATTCACCCTCCCAATTCTCCTGAAGGTGCTGATTGAGGCTAATTGACAGATCCATGCTCACTGCTTCATGTCCTGGACATAGAGCTGAAAATCTCCACGCAGGCTGCCAAATAAATATATATCTAAATGACTGAACTAAAAATGTGTGGAATATACAGCCTGGATTCACTTCCTTTCCCTTCAGTTGCTACAAGTCCCCAATTTCCCCCAGAATGAGGAAAGAAATGGAAAGGGGGAAACATTGATTTCCTCCCAGATGTTGCACAGAGGAGGACGTTTCACTCTGAAGCTCATTGGCCAACTTCTCCATTGTGACATCACAATGGTGCCCTGCCTGAATCAGCCAATCCGCAATGTAGTCTTCTTGCTCCAATGGGAGACTGAGCGTTAGGAACGTCCACGCGAGAATCAGCCAATAGGAATCAGTCCTGGTGATCTTCCCCTCCCCCCCCCGGTCTGGGACTGCGCTTGTCCGAGGGACAAGGAAGCTGCGCATGTGCGGGGGCGTGCCCACCCTTGACCTTCTGAGGAATTGACCAATGGAAAGATTCGGAGGTCCGGAAGGACTCTGGTCCTCCAGCCACTCAGAGCGCGGGATATGTGTGAATGAAGATTGATCTTCAGAACTTCCTCCTGCCCAACATCTGTGAGTAAAACACTTTCTTTTCTCCCCCTTTCCATTGCTTTTCTCGTTCTGGGAGAAACTGGAGACTCGCAGCAACTGATGGGAGAGGAAATGAATAAAGGGAGGCTGCAGACTCTGGAAAGATTGGCCCAGGTCTCTTTCTCTTAAAGACATTGACATCCTTTGCTCCCTCAGCTTGACACGTTGATTTGTCTGTCTAGAAGGTCCCTTTTCTAATGTTCACAATTAAAGGGCTAGTTTCCCGAAGAGATAGCTGACATTTGATGGGACAGTAAATTAATATTGGGACAGAGATATGATAAAGTATATTTAAAATTGTAATTAGCTGTGTAACATATATTTCATTATAATTGTATAACATATAATTGTAATTAGCTGTGTTATATATTTCTAGTCACCTGTTCAAACAGGGACTTGTTAGTTTTAGATTTATCCCACAGGAATCAGTGGAGGCTGAGGGCCATTTAATATATTCCAGGGTCAGTTACACTGATTTTTGATTGATAAAGGAGTCCAACGTTATAGGGAACAGGTCAGAAAATGCAGATAAAGTTAAGGTGAGGAGGAATTTCCTCACTCAAGGATGTGGTGACATTTTGGAATTCTGCACCCCAGAGGACTGTGGAATCTCAGCCATCAAGAATTTTCAAGCTGGAGATGGATAAGTTTTGAGATATTGAAGACGTGGGGGACTGTATGGGAAATAATACTGAGGTAGATCAGCCAATTCTTAATGAATGAGTGAGGCAGTTCGATAGCTGAATGGCCAACTGCAGCTCCTATTTCTATGCTCACTGTGTTCAGGAAGGAGGCAATGAGCATAGATCTGTCAATCAGCATCTTCAGGAGAATTGGGAGGGTGAATATTAGATACAGCAGAATGAGAATGGAGGGAGAGTGTGTGAGATGGAGATTTACAGCTTTTGCACAATGAAAGGAAAGAACATTCCATAGGAACTAGAGTTGTCTGTTCTGAATTTTTATCCTGTACTGACAATGATGACTTACATAAATTTCTTTCACAGGATATTGAAAAAGGAATCACAGGCTGGAATCTCAAATGTCATGCCTAGATCTGACAGAGTCATATTCCTTGGGATGTGAGTATCATTGGCCTTTGAATCGAGAAGAAGAATTGTCTGGTCTGTTGATTTGAAAAGATTTCAAACATCAGTGGAAAAGCTCCAACACATTGCACATTCAAGTGAGAGTGTTCCAGTGCACAGACTGAAGAGCTTTAACAGTTACACAGCCTGAATAAAAATCACACCATACACTGCGGGGAGACTGTACTTGTGTTCTGTGTGTGTGGATGAGGCTTCCACTGATTGTCCACCTAAGAGAGAGGTAAGGACACCTGCAACATGGAGAAACCATGGAAATGTGCGGACTGTGGGAAGAAATATAAAGTTCCATCTCGGCTGGAAATTCATCGACGCAGTCACACTGGAGAGAGGCCGTTCATCTGCTCTCAGTGTGGAGAGGGATTCACTTGGTTATCCACTCTGCAAAGACACCAGCGAGTTCACACTGGAGAGAGGCCATTCACCTGCTCTCAGTGTGGGAAGGGATTCACTCAATCATCCAGTCTGCGGGCACACCAGCGAGTTCACACTGGAGAAAAGCCATTCACCTGCACCCTGTGTGGGAAGGGTTTCATTCAGTCATCCCACCTACTGAATCACAAAACTACGCACACTAATGAGAGACGCTTTAAATGCTCTGACTGTGGGAGCAGCTTCAAAACCTCTGGTGAACTGGTGTTCCACCAGCGCATTCACACTGAGGAGAGACCATTCAGCTGCTCTCATTGCACCAAGAGGTTTAGAAGGTCATCACATCTGCAGACACACCAGCGAGTTCACACCGGGGAGAGACCATTTACCTGCACCGTATGTGGGAAGGGATTCACACAGTTATCCAGCCTATGGGCACACCAGCAAATTCACACTGGGGAGAGGCCATTTACCTGCTCTGTGTGTGGGAAAGGATTCACTCTGTCATCGAACCTGCTCAGACACAAAATCACTCACACCCAGGACAGACCCTTCAAATGTCCTGATTGTGGGAACGGATTCAAACGTGCTTCAGACCTGAAGGACCACGAGCGAATTCACACTGGGGAGAGACCATTCAGCTGCTCTGTGTGTGGGAAGGGATTCACTCAGTTATCCCACCTATTGAATCATAAAGTCACTCATAGCAATGAGAGACCCTTTGAATGTTCTGACTGTAAGAGTAACTTCAAAAGCTCTCAAGATCTGATGTCCCACCAACGTGTTCACACTGAGGAGAGACCATTCAGTTGCTCTCACTGCACAAAGAGGTTTAAATGGTCATCTGCACTGCAGAGACACCAGAGAGTTCACACTGGGGAGAGGTTATTCACCTGCTCTGTGTATGGAAAGGGATTCACTCAGTTATCCAGCCTGCTGAAACACGAGCAAGTTCACAAGTGATGACAGGGGTTGGATTGTGCTGTTATTGTTGCTGTTAGTTACATCCAGGACAGAATCATGTTCATTCAGACAGTTGGTGAAGTGGGAAGGATTGGAGGGTTTCTTTCTGCTGGACTGGCAGAACTTTGCTTCCAGTGGGCTGATGCTCTTTGAACCTGGGAGGGCACATTTCCACTGAAATGATCCACAAAAGCTGGTGAAAGACGATTACTTTATCCTGGTTAGAAAATAGTGCTTTTCACTACTGCAGATAAATCTAAAATAAATACCGAAAGAACTGGGAAAGCACAGCAGGTCTGGCAACAACTGTGGAGAGGGAAATAGAGTTAATGTTTCATGTCCAATGTAACTCTGCTTCAGAACTAAAGAGACAGGGAAGTGTGCTGGGTTTGATGCTGGTGAGAAAGTGGGGAGGCTCAGATAGAACAAAAGGGAAAATCAGGGATTGGTTTGAGGGCAGGTGAGATTAAATGTCAAAAATATCCTGGAACAAAAGACAAAGGGAGAGGTAATGGTTACAGTAAAGAAACAAAGCAATTTTATCACCAGATTACTTTAATTGGATCTTCAATTAGTTGCTCCACTTTCTGTTATTATCAGGAATAGAATTGTTTCATACTATCCTTTCAACTGATTCTGTACAATCCTTTATTTACACAGTTTCAAATGTTGAGGCTAACCAGAGTTTGAAGGTCTCTCTCGTCAGTACATTTATTATTGCTGCACATTCTTCATACATACAGCAATTAAACTTTTGCATCTTACAGCAAATAAAAATCAGTCTTTCAGTATGCCTCACATTCTTTATAAAGAACCTGGATGAGTACTTGGCAAGTCATAACATTCAAGGCTATGGGCCAAGTTCTGACAAGTGGGATTAGGTGGGCTGGTCAGGACATTTCATGCAGACTCAATGGGCCAAAGGACCTCTTCTGCACTGTAGTAATCTGTGATTCTGTGAACTAACTCATTATTGATCTTTCAACTATAATTCAATTAAGACTCACCACTTATTCAGTCATCTATTACTGACTGGTAGCTAATTATCACAGTAATCTTTAATTAATACATTTGGTTATATTGGGGAAATTCCTAATAGGTTATAGATATTTCAAGTAACCAGGGATTTAAGTTACTAATAAAATTCTAAAAAGTGAAATGACCTACGAATAGGTTTACAACAGGGGGACAGTCTATACAAGACATAGATAAACACACTAAGATATTTAACTAAATATAAGATTTGGTCAAGTATTTCTGACTTAAACATGCACTTTGGATCTTTAAAAATGTATTTTAGCTGTATGTTAAAAAAATCTGTACACTTTAGCCAAAGGCAGGTTGCCTCAAAGCCTAATGGGACAAGAGGCATATTGAGATAAACCACAATCTTTAGGACAATGAAACCACAGAATGTATAAGTTCTTAACAATAACAGTTACTAGCAGTAATGTCTTCTTGGCCACTTCCTGATAGAGTAATACATATTGTACAGATTGAGCAGGCCTTCTCAGAGTCCCTTATGATTTGAATTGTTCATATTGTCCAGAAAAGGTTGGCCTTTTCAGACACGTGAATGTACTCTGTCTGGTCTGGCTATTGACGTATACAAGGATTGGTGGGAACATTAATGTGGACTTTGTGGCCAAGGTCAGCAGTTGCTGAGCAACAGAGGGGGTGGCACAGTGGTTAACACTGCTGCCACACAGGGCCCGGGACCCGGGTTTAATTTCAGCCTCGGGTCACTGCCTGTGGGATTTTGCACATTCTCCCATCTCTGGGTGGTCCAGTTTCCCCCCAGTCCAAGGACGTGCGGGTTAGGTGGGTTGGCCAAGCTAAATTGGCCATTATTATCAGGGGGCCGAGCTAGGGTAAGTACGTGGTGTTACAGGAATAGGGTCTGGGTGGAATTGTGGTCAGTTCAGACTCAGTGGGCCAAATGTCCTTATTCTGCACTGTAGGGATTCTACAATTCTAACAAAGGGAGAAAGGGTCTGGATTTTACAGACCAGTGAAACCCCATGAGGTCAAAGGGTAAATGCAATTGGCTCAAGTATATAACAGGTATTAATTGTGATCCATTTGTATTGAAACTAACTGGTTCATAATTAATAAAAGGTAGGAAATGTAAACTTGGGGAAGATATAACTGACCTGTCTGCTCTATGTAACACAGTAAGAATTCTGACAACACCAAGTTTAAGTCCAACTGATTTATTTGATAGTAAACTCACACAAGCTTTCGAGGCTCTGCTCTTCGTCAGGTGAATGTGGTGTTCTGGTCTCAAGCAGCACATATAACAGCACACAGTGTTTGCAGATTACTGATTAGAATGTGAATCTTTACACCTAACCTGCTATTCAAGTCTTAAAGTGGTCGACAATGTGTGTGGACGGAGCACTGAGCACAGGTTAAAGAGATGTGTATTGTCTCCAGACAGCACAGTAAGTGAGGATTTTTGCTAACCCAGGCAAGTTATGAGGGTTACAGATAGTGTGACACGAACCCAAGAACCCTGGTAAGACCGTCCTCATGTGTGCGGAACTTGGCTATCAGTCTCTGCTCAGCGGCTTTGCACTATTGCGTATTATGAAGGTGAAACAGAGGGTTTAAATTTCCGGGGCTGAAAAATGATTGGTAATTATTATGTGATGGTTTCACCTAGTCAGCAGAATTTCTAATATCAGGGAGAGACACAGAAGTACTGCTTCCCAGTCTGGAATCCAATCGCTTCTCACTAAAACTGAAAGTGAATCCTTGGATTCCTCTGTGAAGGAACCACCTGACCTTCATCTGTTAATCAATCTTCCCACAACAATTCAAAAGGGATGTAAACTCGGAAAACTCCAGGGCATTTCACTAGGTCCAAATTACAAATAAAAAGGTCAATTGTGCTTCCATCAGACATCATGGCAACAACACAAAAACCACAGAAGTAGGATTAAAATACATTCCTTAAATGCACAGTAGCATCACAAGTGAACACTGTAGAATTGACTCCACTGATATGTGAGCTCACTGGTGTCTCAGAAGATGAGATATCTGATTCAATCCTTTCTGTAAGTAATTGTCAGGATTGAATTCTCATGGATATTCCACATCTTGTATTTTATTTACGACGGCACATCTTTAAAACGGGAAATTATTGGATACAACCTGCTGCTCCTTCCTTTTCAGGAATGTTTAAGAAATAGCAGCAGGAATCAGCCATTTCACCCACCGAGATTGCTCTGCCAATCAATGAGATTGTGGCTGGTCAGATTATGGCTGATTGCAGCCTGAACTCCACATTCCTGCCTTGCTCCCGTTGCCTTCACCTCCCTTTTGATCAAAGCTGTGTGGAGTTCAGCTTTGAATATATTTAATGACCCAGCTTCCACTGCTCTCCAAGGAGAGACAATTTCAAAAGTGAGTGAGAAGAAATTCCTCCTCTCCTCCCATTTAATTCTTCCCCTCCTCCCCAATTATTATTAAACTGCGCTTCCAGTTTGAGATTTCCAGAAGGGAAACATTCTCTCAGCATCCACCCTGTCAAACCCTCTCAGAATAAGATCGTCTCTCATTCTTATAAACTCTGAGATCAGACCCAATCTTTCCACATAAAATAACCCCTTCATCCCAGGAATCAGCCCAGTGAACCTTCTCTGAACTGCTTCCAACACAATAGTATTTTGTGTTTTTTTAATGAAACAGGAACAAATATTTGTTCAGACTCTGGGCCATTCCAACATTTATTGCTCAGTCTTAAAGTTTAAAGTTTATTAGTTACAAGTAAGGCTAACATTAACACAGTCATGAAGTTACTGTGAAATTCCCCTAGTTGCCACTCTATGGCACCAGCTTAGGTCAATGCACCTAATCAACATGTCTTTCGACTGTGGGAGGAAACTGGAACACCCGGAAGAAACCCACGCAGACACTGGGGGGATGTGCAAACTCCATACAGACAATGACTAAAACCGGGAATTGAACCCTGGTTCCTGGTAGTGTAAGGCAGCAGTGTTAACCAGTGTTAACCAGCTTTGTCTTAGCTGCTAAGGAATCAATGCTCACTTCAGCTACTCTTTTCCATTTTATAAACTTGGAGAAAATTTACTTTGAAATTTTTCCTGTGTTTCCCCGCATTCTCCATTTTCCAAGACATTCAATGATTTTAGAGAGGAATGGGGAGTTGGGAATCAGAAGTAGTTTGCACGGATGGTGGCATCAAGAGCTGGTTCTTTGAGGAGGGGGTGAGCAGTTTTGCAGATAGTCACAGGACCCAAGGCAAGGGAACAATTACAACAATCGGCTCATATGGGAAAAGTGATGATGAGCAACTTAGTGAGAATAGAGTGAAGGGAGCAGAGGGTGAGTCTTGTGGACAAGGTGAGCTCAACAGGGGATGAGAGGAGATAGGAGAAAAACTAAAGAAAGTTCAAGGCTCAGGGAAGAAGGAGATTTTAGAGACAGTTTGGCCCAATGGGCCAGTGAAGGGAATGAATCAGCAGAGGCAGCTGATCAGATTGTCTCAATCTTAGTGACAAAGAAGCTCCATGAGCTCCTCTCACTTATTGGAGGAAACGGCGGAGGGAGAGAATTTCAAAAGGAACAAACTTATGTTGGTGACAGTAAAAGGACTTGTCACACTATGTTTAACACAAAGCTGATTTATTTGTCCTTTATCCAGAATATTAATCTCTACCTGAAATGGAATTCATTATCATCAGAAACAGACCCAAAAATACAGTTCAGTCCTGGGTGTTATTAACAGGAGAATCCAATCTCAGTAATTACATGTGAACTCTCAGGTACGTCAATAGGTTGGGTAAACAGATAAATCCCTTCCTACAGCCTCTCCCCAACATCAGCTTCTTAATCGACTACCTCCCATCGTTTGTTGATTGGTCAAGCCCCCTTTTTTACAGTTTTGGATATCTCAACCGCTGAACACCAGCTGGTTATTCATAGCTTCATTGAATCTTAGAGTGCAGAGGGAGGGCATTTGGCCCATTAAGTCTGCACTGACCACAATCACTCCCAGGCCCTATTTCCCATGCATTTACCCTAGCTAGTCCCCCTGATACTAAGGGGCAATTTAACGTGATCAATCAGCCTAACCTGCGCATCTTTAGACTTTGGGAGGAAACCTGAGCACCCGGAGGAAACGGGGACACGGGGCAAATGTGCAGACTCCACACAGAGAGTAACACAAGCCAGGAATCAAACCCAGGGCCCTAGCACTGTGAGGCAACACTGCTAACCACTGTGCTACCACGCTGCTCAAACTTATGGAGTAAGTTTAATTCTAACTCATTCTGAGTAAATATTCTCACCAGGTTCTCTACTGGGGCTCTGCTAAGCAGCTTTAATGGTCTATAATTGCAGAAACTGAGAAGTCACAGGAATGTGGTCAAGATAGTCCAGTCACACAATGCCTCACACTCGATCTGCAGTCCTGTGGCTGTGTGTAGCTGCCTCGGCCATGGTCAACCCCAACACTGCCTTCCTGAACTGCTCCAATGCCTGATGTATAAGTCCACCTCCAGTGTTATTAGGGAGGGATTTCCAGCTACACATTCCTGACAAGATTCTGACAGGTTTAGATATGGTGGACAAAGAAAAGGTGTTCCCATTCGTTGATGGGACAAAGATGCAGGGGACACAGATTTAAGATTTTGAGTCAGAGATGCTGGGGTGGAGGGGGGAGGGCGCATGTGAGGAAGAATAATTTGATGCAGTGAATGGTGATGACCTGGAACTCTCTGCCTAAGAAGATGGAGGAAGTGGAGACAATAAATAATTTCAAAGGAAATTGGATGGGCATTTGGGGATTCCAAACACAAATCTTACTAATTCTCTCTGAACTTCCTAACATCCTGTCACTGATGATCCGTGTAAAATTTGAAAGCAGGTATTTGTGACAAATCTCAAAGAACATTAACCCACTGGATGCAATGTCATGAGACCAGCCAGTCCAGCAGAAAGAAATCCTCCAACCTTCCTCATTGTCCAATTGTGAGAATGAACAAAATCCAGTCCTGGATGTAATTAAGAGCAAAAACAATAAACAGAATCCAATCACTGGAATCACTCGTGAACTTGTTGGTGTCTCAACAGCTGGGATGAAACTCTGAATCCCTTACCACACTGAGAGCAGGTGAACGGCCTCTCCCCACTGTGAACTTGCTGGTGTGTGCATAGGTTGGATAGGTCAGTGAATCCCTTCCCACACTGAGAGCAGATGAATGGCCTCTCCCCAGTGTGAATTCGCTCATGTGTCCGCAGACTGGATAACTGAGCGAATCCCTTTCCACACTCAGAGCAAATGAATGGCTTCTCCCCAGTGTGAACTCGCTGGTGTCTCCGCATGCTGGATGAATCACTGACTTACTCAACCCCTGCTCAAAACGAAACAAAAGCTTCTTCCCACTGATCTATCCCGTTGAGTTACAAACCTTGCAGAGTGGATTGACCCCAAGTATCTCTTTCCTCCACATTCCTCAGAACCCTGCCGTTGACGCTACAATTTCTGCTTCAATCTCTCAGCTCACCTGTTTCCTTGTGGATGGATTTTCTTAAAGGAGTCGGCAGATCCTGATGGCTCACCACGCACTCAAACACAATCCCACTCAGCCAGGATTGTGTCGAGATGTTTAAGTTGCTGATCACGCTGTCAGGATCCTCTCCGGGCTTTTCTGCAATCTCTGATTTCAGGTAATTCCTGTCTTGGATCCAGGACACGTTGACTCCATAAGGAGCATTGGAAATGATGCAGGTTAAGGTCACTGTCGCCTCCAGTAAGACCTGCTCTATTGGGGGCGGCCGTATCGTCACTGTGGAATCATGGCACTGGGAAGAATCTGTAAATGACAAATGAAAATCAACCCTAGTTCCCCTTCAGAAGCAGGACAGCAGTATTCAGACTGAAGGAGACAAAGTTGCCTGAGATATATCAATCTCTATCACATTTCAACCTCTATAGGGGATGGAAAACCAGCTTGCTGTGTGAAATTATTCTCTTCATTGAAGTATTTTAGCAACAGTATCATTCTCATGGATCAGCATTGTAGCATTCCCAAACAAATATAACAATGCCGAAACTCAGGAACAAAGTACTGGCAGTTGGTTTATAAATGGGGTGGATGCACTTTCTAATGTTTTACTCCCTGTGCTGTGACCTGTGAAACAGTCCGATACCTACTGTCTCTCCAAATCTTACCCTCTGTCTCAGGAAAAAGCTGACAGCAAGGCCACTAGCCGACAGCAAGGACTGTGGAGAAATAGATTCGAATGTCACCATTGCAGATGGTGAAACGTGAATTTAATAAACATCCATAATTATAAGTCAAATGATCATCATGAGGTCTTTGTTGTAAAAGCCCATCCTGGTTCACGAATGTTCTTTAGAAAAGTAAATTTGTTCTCTTTATCTTGCCTGGCATGTATGTGACTCCATATCCACAGCAACGTGGTTGACACTTAAGTGCCCCTCCCCAGGGATGGGAAATAAATGCACATCTCATGAAGAGACAACAAAAATTGCTGTTGAGATGAAATTCTGAATGGGAAACTGTCCTAATGCAGCAATACACATGTCAGTAAATTAGAAATTGTTCGATGCTTTGTACTAATTTTGATAGATCCTAATTCCGATTAACATCAGAGTGGTATATTTTATCCTCGGTTTGAGTCTCTTACCCTGTGATGCGCTGATGTTCTGACTCTGAGTGAATCCTTGATGAGTGACTTGGCAGGTATAGACCGCTTTACTGAACCATTCCCCAGAGGAGACCGTCAGCCGACTGCTGGCCGAGAAGTTCCCGTTCACTTGGTAGGCGGGAGAGGTGACAATTCCTGAAACTATGTGTTTTCCATTCTTCAGCCAATTCACCGTCATTGACTTTGGATAGAAGTCGATGATTGAACAGACGATGGTTGCAAATTTCCTGCGTGTGATTTCTTCACTGGAACTCATGGTGAGGATAACGGTTGGGTGGATATCATCCTTAGGACCTTCAGAAAACACACATTAGTCATTTCCTGCAGAAGATGTTGATCAATCACACTTCTTTCTACATTACTGACTCAATTGCAGTCAACAGACACTAACCGGGACAATCCATGGGTCCAGATTACGCACATCTATTTAAATGAATTACAACCAAGGCCCTACACAGGATTTCCACACAGCGTTTTTGTTTTACACTAGCTGCACAACACTTACATTGCATTTCAACGCTCTTGACTATGTCGCTGTGTCGAACCTCACAGTCAATTCTGGGACATTCTCCCGCTGAGCCGGGGATGGTTAACTGGCTGCTCAGAGTGTAGGTTCCCTTCGTGTTTCTCACTGACGGGTAAGTCTTAAACCCAGTGGTGATCTGTTGCCCATTTTTCTTCCAGGTTAGTTTGGAGACATCTGGAAAGTAGTCCATCGCCAAACACCCGTAGATGACGGAGTCGTCGGAGCTGTGTTGATCACAGGAGGAGACCAGGCTGTAGAGAGTGGGTGGAGATGGTGTCGCTGGGAAAGAATAGACGATTGAACGAGTTAGACTCTTATTTGCGTTTAATAAGTCATCAAACATATTGTTACAAAGATGTTTCTATTAGATATAGCTCTTGGTGTTAAAGGAATATGGGTAGTAGATATGATCAGGATATTGATGAATTCTGACCAAAGTGAATGGCGGAGTAGACTCAAAGGGCCGAATGGCCTACTCCAGATGCTATTTTCTATGCTTCTAACTCGAACATTGATTAGAATTATGAATTTATTCTTATATTCCCGATTAAAACCTTCACCCATCTTTGAGATTATGTTACTTCTATCATTTGGGAATCGTCATTTCTGTAGAAACTCATATCCCTGTTTCCACTTCTATCAAATTGGGAAGAAGGAAAAAAAACATTCTGATAGTCTCAAAATGATATATCATTCATTGGATTAACAGAGAAGAGCAAAGATTTTCTCCATTATTGCCACAACTATTTATTTCTCAAACAACAGCACTTTGTGATGAAGAAGTTGTCTCTTCATTCATATCATCCACTCACCTGATGAGGGAGCTCCAAAAGCTCGCGATTCCAAATAAACCTGTTGGACTTAAACCTGGTGTTGTGGGAATCCTTACTGTGCCCACACCAACCTAACGCCAACATCTCCACTCTCGGTTTTGAAATTGTCTATGTTCAAACTGAAAGATGCCCCTTTCTCTTTCCAAATCTCTCCCTCTCCCTTCACAAAAGATTAGTGACTTTGTTTCAGAAATACCTACGGAATGAACACTTACTGACTGATCAGGAAATTTGAAATGTGATTACAAATTGAAACAAATGCAACATTGACTCATTGAAGGATCATACATTAATAGTAAGAGTTGGCCATTCGGGCTTTGAAATCTCCTCCATCATTCACTAAGATTACCCATGAGCTGATTGTGGTGCTAGCTCTATGTTGAACCTCTCACTCCATCCGTCCGTCTCCCGCTTTCTGCCTATTGTCCCCAGCTCTTTGCCCTTTCCCATGGCTCTCTGACTTTCATGGTTGCTCTTTTTCCCTTTCATCCAGCTCTCTGTATTTCCACTTATCTCTCTCCATATCCTTCCAGCTCTATGCCCTTTCCACCGGCTCATCCCCCTACGCTTTTCCCCAGCACTCTGCCCTCTGCCCCTTCTCTCTAGCGTCTTTCTCCTTTCCTCCAGCTATCTGATCGTTCCCCCTGATTCTCCTGCCCTTTCCCCCTGCGCTGTATGTCCTTTCCCACGGCTCTCTGCCCTTTCCCTCGACTCTCTGAGGTTTCTCTTGCCTGCCTGCCCTTTCTCCTGGCTCTTTCCCCTTTTCCTGGCCTTTTCTCCCATCACTGTCCTTTCTCTTGGCTCTGTCTCCTTTCACTGGTCTCTCTGCCCTTTCTCCTTGCTCCATGCCTTTTCTCTTCTCTCTCTGCCCTTTCCCCTGGCTTTTCGCCCTGTTCCCTAGCTATGTGCCCCTTCCCTTGCCTCTCTGCCCTTCCCCCGGCTCTCTGCTGTTTCCTCTGCCTCTCTGCCTCCCCCCCCCACCCCCCCGCTCTCTGCCCTTTCCCACGCCTCCTGTTCTCCCCTGACTCTTTGCCATTGTTCCTGGCCCTGAGCCCCTAGCGATTCCCTCCACCTCTCTGCACTCCCAGGGCAGCTCCTATATTTAAACACCAAACTGCCAGTTGAGATGTTTCTTCCCTCTCGTTGCAGACCTCCCTACACAGATTCAGTGAGTGCGAGTGAGAGAAGGTGAGTGTGTGAGGGTGAGCGATTGAATGAGTGAAGTTCATTGATGAATGATGATGTATGAGTGACGGAAGATGGGTAAGTGAGGGTGAGTGAGTGAAGTTCTTTGAGTGAGGATGAGTGATTGAGGGTGAGTAAGTGAGGATGAGGGTGAGAGAGCGTGAGTAATTGAGGGTGTGTGAGAGAGTGTAGGTGAGTGAAGGTGGCTGGATGAGTGTAGATAAGCAAGAATGAAAGAATGAGGGCGAGTGAGGATGTGTGAAGGTTAGCAGAGGTGGGTGAGTGAGAATGAGTGAACGAGGATGAGGAAGTGAATGTGACTGAGTAAGTGAGGGGTGAGAGAGACTGAGTCAGGATGTGTTATCCAGATTGGTGTGTGAGTGTGTGGAAGGGAGAATGAATGCGGATGGATGAGAGAGTGAGGGTGTGTGAGTGAAGGTGTTTGAGAGAGGGTGAGTGATTGAGGATCTGTCAGTTAGGGTGCGTGAAGTTGAGTGATGGTGTGTGTGAATGTAAGTGCTGAGTCTGAGTGAGTTTGAATGGGTGAGACAGGGTAAGTGTGTGTGAGAGAGAGGGTCATTGAGCTTGAGTTTGTGGGGGTGAGTATGAGCGAGCGTGAACGAATGCAGTGAGTGAGTGAGGGTGAGTTAGAGTGAGTGAGACTGGTTGAGTTAGAGTGGGCAAATGGGGTGGGTGAGTGAATGGGATGAGTGAGTGAGGGTGAGTTAGAGTGAGTGAGACTGGATGAGTGAGGGTGGGTAAATAGGGTGACTGAAGAGCGAGAGTGAATGTGGTGAGTGGATGAGGGTGGCTGAGTGAGAATGGACTAGTGGGATAAGTGAATGACAGTGAATACGAATGTCGGTGTCTGACTGAGGCTGTATGTCAGTGAGTGAGGTTTAGTGATTGAGGTTGAGTGAGTGAGGTTGAGTGAGTGAGGTTGAGTGAGTGAGGTTGAGTGAGTGCTGGTATATGAGTGTGGGTGGCTGAGTGACAGTGACTGAATGAGTGAGGGTATGTGAGGGTGAGTGCGTATGAGTGAGTGAGTGTGGGTGCGTGAGTGAGGGTGTGAGAGTGAGTGAATGTAGGTGAGTGAGTGAATGTGAGTGAGGGTGTGAGAGTGAGTGAATGTAGGTGAGTGAGTGAATGTGAGTGAGGGTGTGAGTGTGAGTGAATCAGGGTGTATGACGGAGGTTGAATGAGTGAAGTTGAATGAGGGTTTGTGAGTGAGTGTGAGTGAGTGAGTGAGGATGGATGAGAGTGAGTGAGCGAATATGAGTGAGAGATTGTGAGTGAGTGAGTGTGTGAGGGTGAGAAAGTGAATGTGTCTAAGTGCGGGGTGAATGAGGATCAGTGAATTTCTGAAGATGAGTGCGTGAGGTTGAGTGTGTGGGGGTGAGTGTGTGAGGTTGAGTGTGCGGGGGTGAGTGTGTGAGGGGTAGATGAGTGAGCAAGTGTGAGTGAGTGAGGGTGAGTGAGTAAGCTTGAGTGAGGATGAGTGAGTGAGAATGAGTGGGGATGAGTGAAGTTGAGTGATTGGGGATGAGTGATTGAGGGTGAATGAATGAGGGTGAGTGAGTGAGAGTGTGTCAGTGAGAGTGAGTGAGTGGGGATGAGTGAAGTTGAGTGATTGGGGATGAGTGATTGAGGGTGAATGAATGAGGGTGAGTGAGTGAGAGTGTGTCGGCAAGGGAAGATGGGTAAGTGATGGTGAGTGAGTGAAGATCTTTGAGTGTGAGGATGAGAGATTGAGGGTGAGTGAGTAAGTGTGGGGGAGGGTGAGAGAGTCAGTGAGCCTCCTCCTCCTCTTCCTCTCCATCGATCTTTTCCCGATTCTCTACATTGATCCGCTTTCAGTAACAGGGCTGTGTAAAGTCAGGAATCCGTGTAGATCACCGGGCAGCTGCTTTAATGTCGGTGCCTTTCTTTATCCCTTGATTCACCAGCCTTTGATTGAAGAAGTTTCTCCTCAACTCAGTTCTAAACTGTTCCCTCTTATTTTGAGGCTGCGTCCTCTAGTTCTGCTATCTCTGGAATTCTCTGCCCATTGGAGTGGTAGAGGCTACCTCCCTCGATATATTTAAGTCACGGGTAGATAAGTTTCTGATAGACAAGGGAATGAAGGGTTATGGGGAGAAAGCGGGAAAGTGGAACTGATCCACTTCAGATCAGCCATGGTCTTATTGAATGGCGGGGCAGGCTCGAAGGGCGAGATGACCTACTCCTGCTCCTATTTCTTATGTTCTTATTTGAGAGAGAGAGAGATGCGGGTACAAGAGGCATTGTGAGAGAGTTGTGTGAATAAATGTGAGGCAACAGCGTGTGTGACAGAGTATGAAAGAGAGAGTCTGTGTGCGAGAGCGTGAGACTGTGCTTATGTGAGTGTGTGTGTCTGCGTGTAAGAGAGAATGTGTATGAGGTGGTGTGCGTGAGTGCTTTTGTGTATGAGGGTATGAGAGTCTGATTGAGAGAGCGAGAGTATGTCTGTATTTGTATTTGAGAGAGTATTTGGATCGTGAGAGAAAGAATATGCGAGAGAGATATCGTCTAAGAGAAAAAGTAATTATGCGTATGTATATGTGCATGTGTGAGAGAACATGAACGTGTGTATGTGTGTATTTATGTGTGTGAGAGAGTAGGTGATGTGTGTAATCTCTATCTGGTTGATCCATTCTGGAAAAGCACACTCACTCCACACATACTCAGCCACACACACAGTAAGTGGGAGTGACAAGTGAGCATAAGAGGGACCGGGGGCAAATGTTGGAAAAATATTTAAACCTTTCATCAGTCAGTCATAATTGAATAATTTCTTCTTTCCTCAATGAGCAAAATTTGTAAAATCTCATTAAATGTGACACAATCCAAGGCAAAACCACCCACAAAATTACCCGCCCCCTCATTCACCCTATTTACTCTCTCTATCACTAACAAGCAGTGTCAGCAGTGTGGATTATATACAACATGCACTGCAGCAACTCACCAAGGCTCCATAGAATACACTGTTCAAACCCGCTGCCTTTACATCCTAACAGGACAAGGGTAGCAGCCACATACAGACGCTATTAGCTGCAATCTCCCCTCCACAACACACACCATCCCGACATGAAACAATATCTCAGTTCATTCATAGTCGCTGGGTCAAAATCCTGGAACTTCCTGCCTTAAGCACGGCCGATGCCTGCAGCATGTGGACTGCAGCCATTCAAGGATGCTTCATACCAACACTTTGTGAAGGAACAATTAGGGAAGATTAAAAATTCTGGCCGAGCAAATGACTCTTAAACCCTTTAGAAGATTAAAAATAAGATGCAATTGAATTTAACCCTTCAATTGTCATACTAAACTGCTCAGGGACCGCTGTACTATGGAGCATCATATAGTAAATCTCACTTTGTATTTGCTCATCGAACATTCCCAAGGTACATCACTGCTTAAAAATCACCCAATTCTCCCTGTACGTCTGAAGCTTCTGCTCTCTCTGTTGGTCACAATATGCTTTAGGGATCTCATTTCTGCGACACCGAATCAAGTATCAAGTCAAACTGTCACATTTCTCACAGATACAAGCGTATTGAAGAAATAAATCAAATTTCACTCCCCGAAATACAGCAGAAGGAACCAAAAGATTTACAACCAGTCAGGGAGATTCCTGGACCCAACACAGTGACCACGCGCACAGAAACAGAACAAACACAAACAGTGCAACAGTCGAGTTCCCAGCAGCTTGTTATGTTCAATCTGTAAATTTCATTCAAACTGTTGTATTCTTATTGATCAATGGTCAACTTACAACAACAGATAATCAATAACTTATTTTAAATTAAACTGATATTCATTTGAAAACTCCCTTCGACTTTTAATTATATATCACATTAATTATAATTATAAATTATAAATATAAATTATAAATATAATTAATTAATTATATTATTTTGGACAGTGATAGCCTTTTTCCTAGGATGGAGAAAGCTAGCACGAGGGGACACAGCTTTAAATTAAGGGGTATGAGTTATAGGACGGATATCAGAGGTAGGTTCTTTACTCAAAGAGTGATTAGGGAGTGGAATGCCTGCCTGCAGCTGTTGTAGATGCGCCAAGTTGTGGCGTTTAAGAGGTTAATTGATAAGTATATGGAAGAGAAGGGAATGGTTTAGTTTGGAGGGGCATTGCTTTTTATTTTGGTCGGCACAACATCGAAGGCCGAAGGGCCTGTTCTGTGCTGTAATGTTCTATGTTCTATGTTCTATCTCTGTCTGTATCACTTCTCGAAAACCATGTAAGATGTAATTTCGCTGAAAATGAGCAATTAAAAAACAGATTCTGGACAGTTCAATGTCCCTAACAGAGATGCAGTGACACAGTAACAGTTCAATGTCCCTAACAGAGATGCAGTGACACGGTAAGAATTAAACTAACAAGAAACATTTACATTGAAAATCAGTTTCTGATCCGATCTAATTTTTTAATTAAATGTAATCAACAAAATAATCAAGGCAAAATACTTTATCGAGCTGAGCATAGCTGAGTAATGTTTTGTTTCTGAATTTATTTTCGGTATAATTAAACATTCTCTAAAACGGATGATATTTTACACGCCGGTGCACTATTCAAGCCTTTTGTTTTGAATTAATAGCACCAATATTGTTATTGTTAATTGGCAGTTAGTTTTCTTTTATTGATTTGTACTCCGTAATAAAATTAGTTTTCATTCATTCAAAACTCGCCTTTGCCTGGAACATTGTGAGGTAATTAGGTTCCAACTAAATCTTAAACAATAAACTTCAAATTACTGAGTGGAAATATTCAGACATCTGTAATTTATTTGTTTAAATCGAATCACATTGTAATGTTTTCATTTCCACTTTTATTCCAGATGTCTTATTATAAACTACAAACGCGTTATAAATGCGTGAATTTGGATTTATTGTAAGGCCTGGCAGTTTGAGATCGATGAAACATCTTCTTAGATTTAATAATTTAGACAATCCATACAATTTAATTACTGAACATATCGTTTAATTTAAGAAAATTTGAATTAAACAATGAAAAATTCAATGAATACAATTGATTCAAATCTTGTGCAACACTGAAACATGATGCACAAAATAACTCGAGACTTTTTCTTCAATATAATATTTAGTAGGAATTAAACATAATGTTCAAATAGAATCAATGCTTCTATTCTGTCATTTATTCATCCAATAATCCTATTCTGTGTTCAGCAGTAATGAGACGGGATGTTTTTACTAAGAGCAGGGCAAATATTATTTTTATAATATTATTTTAATACTTTCATATAAATTAATCTGTTTGAATTTCAAGTATTAACTTGTCAATCTCTAGCCAGTTTCTGTTGGCACCTTACGACAATACAAACACGATTATATGAACAATTGCTTCGTGTTAGCGAATTCCACCTGTCAGAAAACTGCGTTTATTCTGTCAAGTTCATTCAAAATGTGGGATTCTAATTGATCAATTGTCACATTACGACAACAAAATCAATAACTTATTTTAAATTAAACTGATATTCATTTCAAAATCCTCTTCGAAGTTTATCTACTTCTCCCTGTCTGTCTCAAATCTCGAAAACTGGGCATTTTTTTTTCTGAAAATGAGCATATAAAATGTAACAAATTCAGGGTAGTATAACATCCCTAACAAAAATATAGCGACGCAGTAAGAATTATAATCGATTTATCTTAAGTCGGTTATCATGAATGAAATGCTCTAACTTATTTTATGTTTTTCCGATACCTGTTTGTTTTATTCTGACAAGGATTTTTAAACGCAGTTTGTTTAAAAAGAGTTACCGCTCAGGATCACAGAGGTTAAAAAAAATACAGAAACTATTGAGAAACAATTTCACAAATTTTGAGATGCGATTAGCGATTAATTACTAATTATTTGGAAGGAATGTTGAGCTTGCACAGAAAAAAAAATGTACTAATCGGAGACAAAAATTGCCAAATAGCAAAGCCTTATTCTCCAAAACTCAGATTTAAGTGAATGCGAACTTCATCGGGATATAACAATTAACGCAGAATATCTTGTTGAACTGAGCGCTGTTTGGAAACAGCTTGTTATCATTGAAATAGTTTTTAGAATTATCACAAAATATTTCCAGCCTAGAAACGTTTCTGGTCATGTTAGTTGTGTGTTAGGAGGGATTAATGAATAATGATATTAATATAAAATAGTCTTTGTTGAATATGGAGTTATATTACCGATTTAAAAATGTTTGCTTTATATTCATTTTATGATTAAACTTGTTAATGAGAAGTTTTCAGTTACAGCAACGAGTTAGTGTCCGAATGAACGTTGTATGTCATGATTTATTTTAATTTGTAAACGTTAATTACAGTTTATAAAAATGCTGTGGTATCTTTATTTTTCCCCAAAACTTGTCTGTTTTCTCCCTATAAGGATTTTTAAACTCACAGATTGTTTGCATTCAACCAGAAAACATGTAACCGCTCAGTGTCACCGAGTTTAAACAATGCAGAAACAATGCCGAAACATCAAACCATTTCATACACTATAAACATTCACAGCGACAGAACAGCAGAACCTCCTCAACAGAAACACACCAAAACACATCAATGAGGGAATGGATCCGATTCATGGACCCTCAACTCAATTATCCGTCCAACAAAATCAAAAATATCATTGCAAGAAAATCTCAATATCCAATCCAGAAAACCAGCTCTTCACCAAATATAGGAATGGCCAAACTAAACAGAAATCTGGAATGAGAGCAATAGCATTGCGAGGAGGTGGAAAATGTCAAACAAATTAACATTGAAACTTTACCACATTTTATTCATATTGGGTCATATTTCAAATAGGTTTCAAACATACTTAAACATTTGGATAGTAAAAGCTGCAGCCATCTGGTGCCACCGAGATAAATCATTGCATGTATTCCAAATTATAAATGCAGTGACAAACCAGGTTTTGGACGAGTGGCATAAACCGTGATATGGTTTAACAGCAATTATCAGTTATAATTTATAAAATACAAATACAATAAAGCCTGATTTCTGTGTGCAGGCATCCGTCAAATAGTTTAAAACCCGCAGACTTTTATATTCAATCATAAAGTGTATAATAGCTCAGTATCACGGAGTGTGAACAATGCAGAATCGTCAAAACATTTCACAAATGTTACTTATTCAATGTCACCTAGACAGACAATCTCCTCACCAGAAAAATGCGTCACTGAGGGACTGAAACCCGGTTTATGCAGAAGCAGCTCAATTCTACAAAAAGTTTCAACAGAATGAAATTTCACATTGGCAGAAAATCTCAATTTAAAATCCAGCCAATCCACCCATCACCAAACTAACTAATAATCATAATAAGTACAACAATAATATAACAATAACCAGCCTTGTGATTAAGTGGAACATGTTCATGACATTAATGCAGAAACATTAACACATTTTGTTAAGATTAGGTTAGATTCAAACACTTGTGGAGTAGATGGTGCAACTTGCAGCCACTAGATGTCACCGAGATTAAACGTTGCAGAAACACCGAACTGTTTAACATTTAAAGTAACCCAGCCGCACACTGTCCTCAGCAAATAAACACCAAATCACAACAAGAAACTGAATCACTCAGTATTAACTTTTGGCAAATAACAATAGAATTCTATAATCCCCATTTTAAGCAGGAGCACATGAAACATTGTAAAGGTTTTCAGCACAGAATCCACCAACCACATTTCAGTGAACAAGTGAATTAATAAAATCGAGAAAAATATAAAAAAAAACTCAAATTAAACACTGACTGAATAAATGTATGGTTCTTACCTGTAGTCACCGTCACCATGGTCCCTTGTCCCCAGTAGTCCATGGCATCACAGTGTCACATTCTCTCCGCTGGATCATACAATAACCATCACTGCACAACATAGACAGAAATCCATCAGTATTTAAAAAATTCACAACCCAGAGGTAAAGTAAATCATTGCATTTTCATGGAATTATTATTGCACTGGTGGATACAGTTCGCTCCACATAAATAACCTTAATGTTTTATATTTCACAGAGGATCACATGATCAAGTTATTGAAAACACTAACTGATAATCAAATAGTTATCATAAATTTTCCATCTTAATTCTCGCTATTTTTGTAGTGCTGGTACATAAATAGAACAGCATTGTAAATAATGCTGGATTGTAAAACAGAGCACTGCCCCAGCCTCGGTGAATTATTGTTGAGAGGTTTTTGTATTGACAGTAACTGTTGTGCCACCCAGCTATCACAGTGAGACACAGCATGTCAAATACTGTGCCCACCTGCTAACTGTGAAATACAGAGATTTAATTCCACTGCTCTCTCAAAAACCTGATTCTACCTGATCCCTGAGCGAATGAGTGTGTTATTTCAGCCTGATCTGGTCATTATATTTATAAAGGATATCGGATTGCTTTTAAACTCTATGTGTAGGTTTAGCACATCGGTCAATATAGATTTTACAGGAAGATTTTGATACTTTTTACAAACTAATATTACTTCGATACATTATTTCATTGAAGCCTCGTTTAGTTTGGAAATCCTGCTGTGGCATTGATTACCAATTTGAACAATCTCTTTCCCTGAGGTTTTTGTATGAGGATATCGCTGTGCTCAGCACTGTGACCCACTGTAGTATCACAGTGACACACACCCGCACAAAAACTACACTCACTCTCTGTTCAGTATTGCCGCTCGATATTTACTTCAAATAGAACATTATTTCGGTGTAATTTAAAATTTATACAGCAGCTAACAAAACACAATCTGGAAACACTTCCTCCAAGTATCAAAAATAGTAAAACGAGCATTATATCCAGGTGTGTAATTGCTGAAACTGTTAACAGTAAATATAAACAGAGTGAAAATCTCAGCTCATTATGGCTGTGTTTTTTTTGGTTTAATGTTTAATTTTCACTAAGTTGGGTTTGTCAGAATTGGTTTGTGTTTTGGTTCTGATCACTGTCGTTATTACTGTATTTAAAACAGATACTGACCTTCAGCTTATGATGGAAGTTGCGGAACCCCCTTTCGAGCAGTTCTTGTCCGGGTCCATCCCTGGTTCCTCTCGCTGTGGTCTCTTGCACAGTAATAGATGGCGGTGTCTTCGGTCTCCAGGCTCGTCATCTTCAATGAGAAGATGTTGTTTGAAGTGTCTTTGGACGCAGTAAATCGACCCTTAATCGCTGGGGCGTAGTTGTTGCTGGATGAACTATAGTAATAAAGCAGCCACTCCAGCCCCTGTCCGGGAACCTGTCGGACCCATTGCATGTAAGCGCTGCTAAGATCGAAGCCGCTGGTTTTACAGGTCAGGGTCAGGGGGCCTCCGGGACGTCCGGTTTCTGCCTCTGCCTGAGTCAAAACAACCTCCGACTGGACACCTAGAAAAATAGATCAAAAAACCCCGAGGATTAATCCTGGTGAACTGATTGCTGACTTTGCAACAAAGATTGAGATAGTAACAGTGAGAGACTTGGGACAATTACAAAGAAAAGTTACTCACCGGATAGGAAAGTCAGCAACAAACTGAGAGAAATCGCTGACCTCATCTTTCTGGTGATTTGGGAGAAATGTTTGTGTCAGGAACTCAGTGAACAAACCAACTCCCGGACTGTTGGATTGCGGTCCCAGTGAGCGGTATTTAAATACCCGGCAGAAGGGGGCGGCTTTCCGGGCGCCGCCTGTTGATTCCCTGCTGGAGGCGGCGACTCGATCCACGTCCCACCTTCCACAACCCCAACAGAACAGACTCCCAGATTTATAATAGGTTAATATTAAAATGGACATTTTATCTGTATCGGGATAGTGTTTGGCTGGATATGTTCATTGTAATGTCTGCATTGTTTCTATTGGTGATATTGCATTTCATCATATCTTTATTTGTTTAAAATTAATTCCATTGTAAATATGGTGCTTTTATTACCACGCTCCTAACAAGAACACAAATCTAAAAATGATGAAATAATATTTTCAAAAAAATAAGGAGACCGTCAGTCTATTTTGCAACAATTCTTGGTCTCTGTCACATTACAATAATAAAGCATAATTTATTAGAAGAATTGTTATCGATTTCTGTAACTAAAAGAGGGGGATGAACAAAGTGATTTTATTTACAGTGTGGATGACTATCACTGAACAAGATGGGTTTGGAGATGAGAAGAAACTCTCACAATACAATGTTTCTCCTCATATTTGTCAAACTGCCCCAATCTCGAAGTCAGCCTTTTGAAAATAATAAGAATCCTGCCCTCTGATAATTAAGTAACGAGTTGTCCGAAAAACATAAAATTAACATCGACTTTTGACAGAGAAGTTCATGAATTGGAACGGACACTGAGGTCATTAAAGTTCTCCTTCAGCATCCAAATCATTGCAGTTCACTCTATTGGCCACCGGCTATCTAACATTGGTAACACACGATATCAGGATTTTGCGGCACATTGCACAATATCACAAGAATAAATGTTTTATCTTCCATTGAATAAGGTTATGAATTGATCATTTCTCCACTCATTGGCAGCTAGGAGACGAATTCTCCAATAATGGAAATCAGATTAGACTGTACAATAGAACACGGTGCTAATCAGGTACAAGAGACGGTGCTGTTTAAATGAGATACAGAACTTTCAGAATATTCCAGGAATCCTCGCTATTCATGTCAGTTTTATGATGTTCTTTTAAAATTATTTCCATGCATTTTTGGCCATTGCTCTCTGTTGACTGGGGAACTGGGATCATCAACATCTCTCTCGCATTTCATGAAGTGGTTAATAAACATACTTTAATTATTGGAATGACATTTATTTGGAAGTTATTCAAATGAGAAATCATCTGGTCAATTTATTGTTTTGCGATTCTATTTACTCACATAATGAACAGGACATTGAATGAAAATATTTGATTGGAATGATGACAGCTTAAAATGCGCCTGTCTTGTGGGAATGAAACATTCATTGTTTAAAAGGCTGAACCTCATTTTGTCCATCCAGGTTCACGCTAATCCGTCCCTCACAGTATTTGGCAGCAATCCAGGCTGCTGCCAAATGTCCAAAGTTATTGACAGGAAGCATCTGGGAGTGTTTGTGCAGCAGATCAAAGATCTGTTTCCTCAGTACTGAGTGCTTGGCTGCAAGCCAACTTAAAACCCTTCATATTGTCAATGAGGCCTATTTATAAACAAATCTGCCCAGCAACAGTACTGGAGACACTTTAAGTTTTTAAAATTGTAAATCTGGGTAATTTTTTTTCCATCTCTAAAGAAAGGAAATTCATGCAGCTTCTCTGGCACCCTGTTAGCAACAATGATGATTTTTCTAACAAATCAAGATATTGTGATAGATGGATAGAAAAATTACAGGTAAACTGAGAGATGTCCCAGAGAGATGATACAGAAGCATGTATGTTTGTAATGTCTTTCCCGTTATCTTTCCATGCGATGTTTGGTTGGAAAGACCAGCACTTTTTCCCTATCCCAAATTCTCCTGAACTGACTAGTTTTCTCGGTTACTTCTGAAGATATTGAAAAGTCAGCTATTTTGCTGTCCGTCTGGAGTGGCATCCTTGGGAGACCAGGTAGCAATGGCAGATTTCTTCCACTAGATAATCAGAAATGTTCCAATGGTCGCCATTAGTATCTATTCAAGAGTTATTAATAGAATTCAAATTCTACCAGCTGCAATGGCTCGACTTAATTCCCTGTCCTCACATTATTGTCCTGGGCCTTTGAATCACTGGATCAATTAATTTAATATTATGCCACAATCTACACAAACAATAGATGTATTACTGTGTTGATACAGGAATGAATGACATTTGAATGAATAATGTTTGGATGAATGACAGTTTGATGCCTGAATATTTTGATTGAGAAATCAGTGAATGGATTGATTGATGCATTGATAGATGGCTTTCAAAGATGCTACTCTACATTCCCATATTTGTGCTTGATTATTTCATAAGTTGAATCAGCTCCTTTATTCCATTTGTGTCAGTCTAATATCTCCAATTGTTCCAGAGTGTCTGGGCGAAATCCATCCCGAGTTTATCCAGAGTTCGCAAGCTGATCCTCACGAAGAGAAGGATGAGATATTCCTGCAGTTCAGATGGTTCATTTCTCTGCTGATGCTGAATCTTCATATTCAAGATAAAAAAGTGAACACTATTAGGTTGAGGAATGACGACTGTAATGTTTGAAACATGCGGTTCATTCACGTAGAACAAATCATTCAACATATCCTCACTCAAATTAGTGAATTCCCAAACTCTATCCATCCTCTACAAGGTAAAAATGAGGAGTTATAAACAAAGAACCGTGCAAAACATGAACAGGCCCTTTTACCCACCAAGTCTGTTCAAATACAGATGATTAAATATTCTCTACTTGCCTAACTTGTGCCACTCAAAAAGTTCAATGCCATTCTGGAAGAAGTAGCTGTCTCAAAGGACACTCCACCCATCAGCTTTCCAAATTTTGCCACCACATTCTCAAATTATGGTTTGGCAACAAAAGCTGACTTTATGAGTGATGTCAAAATCCCATGAAGTCATGTTAAACATATCATATCTCTGCATATATTCAACTCGCCTCTGACTCTGTCTGTGTTACACTAGGCTCTGCACGGATCACATTCCAGCAAGACCTATCTAAGTTTTTTTTCCCTGCACTCAGCTGAATATCAGCTGTCTATATGTGAGGCACAGATCCTGTTAATATTCTAATTTCTAAGTTATGGCTGCACTTAGCCACATCTCTGCTAATCTGACAGGAGGCCGTGTCTTAATTCTTACTCCCTCAGAACATTTACCACTGTACACTAAACTGGAAATATTGTCTCCATGCATTACACATGGTTCTGTCACAGTTATTTTGTTAATAGTTCATTAGATTTGAATAATCTAGGTCCTTTTTAAGTTAATGATGCACCAATCCATGTATTTGATTATTTAAGACTGTCATGTCTCAGTTTTGTTATACTTTTCAATACCTGCTAACTGCTATATTATCCGAATCTCATTGTGTATCAGTCTAGAGCCTGTATCAACAATTACTATGAATAAAGTGGGCTCTGTTTCAGTTTATATCAGTCAAGGTACTGTATCAGTAATTATCACTAACGCACTGGACTCTGTCTCAGTTTAAACCCGTCTCTGCCCAGTGTCAGTAATTATTACTAATGCGCTTCGCTCCATCTCATATAAATCTCGGTCCAGTATCATTAATTACTCGGCGCTGTCTCAGTTCATATCGCACAAGCTCCTATATCAGTACAACTGTGCCAGACACTGTCTCAGTTTTCTTTTCCTTTGACAATGTCATTTCTTAAAAAAATATTTCTTTCATGGAATGTGGGTGTCATTGAAATTTGGCATTTAACCATCCCCACATGGCAGTCGGCACTAACTCATTTCTATTCTGTTGGATCAGGTCCCTGTTTATATTAAAATACAGTCTGTGCACTGTTAATACTCTGCTACACCAGAACTCAGTTTATATGGCACTAGATATTCTCCCTGGATATGTAATATTTGATGCCCACCTTGTGTTTATTTCACCAGACTGTGTCAGTGCTATTCCTGCACTTAACTATAGCCCTGTTTGAATTATGTCTGTATTACTATACTGTTCACCGAGAAAAACAGGTAATATATTGGTATAAAAACATTGTTATCAGGCAGGATCCAGAAATGGGCAGTATTGGATCGACTGTATTTGGTTGGTGCAGTCTTGTAGGACTGACAGACTTTTCCCTGTGCAATAATTCTCTTTGTTTTTGTTCTTTATTGACAGTGCATGCTACACAGGACTTGGTATCCATTTTCAATGCAGTCAGCCAGAAGTAGATTTCAGACGTCGCTCCTTCTTTTCCAGCGCCCAGAACCTCATAAAGTTTGCATTTTGAGAAGGATGCAGAGAATTGTATTTCCCCCAACAACTTTCCTCATTACTGGCATTGTCCAGTGCAGTAAAATCTGAGACCATGTCCAATGAATAATAAACGTGTAAAGGGTCAATTGCAGAAATAAAACTGCATCTAGTTTCATGCAAACAGAGACAGGTCTATATTAATATAAACAGAGGCAACGCCTAGCTTAATAGAAACAGAAACATGGTAACGTAAAAAGGGATAGCGTCTAATTTAGTATAAACAGCTAATATATCCAGTTTAGTATGAGTAGAAACAGGCAATATAATATTTTATGTGCAATATTAAAATAGTTAGGTTCGAGTGAAAAGTAAGCGAAGGCATGGCATCATGATATAAACTGACACAGAGTAAATTTACTGCAATATAAAGGTTCAATCCCCATGAAATTTGTAGAGACGGCCGACTGTCCATCAAAAACGTACAGGACAAGAGTAACATGGAGTTAGCAGCAGAATGCAAAGTTCCCTTGCATTGTCAAATTAAACCTTCCCAAGGCAGGAATAGCATGAGTTATATACAAAGTGAATCTCCCTCTATTCTATCCAAATCAAATATTCCCGGAACACTATACTATCCAGAAAGAGAGTGAAACTCCCTCTACAAAGACTGCTCAAACAAAATGAAGGCAGAAAAAGCATGAATTCTCTTCTACGTAAAACATCTTCTGCACAATTCCTTTATAGATTCGGGAGACAGATTTAAATTGATGTTCGGTACAGGGGCAAGAGCCGTCTACATAGTGCCATAAACACACACCCCGGTCAGGTACAGCAGAGATGAGATAGGCATTAAATCTTCTTTGACAAAGTCATATCAAACATTCAAAAGAAAGGTGCAGTGAGTTTAGATGCAGAGTAGATATTCTTCGACATTGCCCAGTCAAATATTCCAAGGACAGGGACAGCAGCGGCTAAATATGGGGAAAGATCCTTTGGTACTGCCGCATCAAATCCTTATCACCAGGTTCAGCCGGGGTTAGATACAGAGGAGGATATATCAAACATTGCAAGATCACAGAATGTTCAAGCAATCTTTTAGAATTAAGCTCCTTCACAGATTCATATTCATTGAAATAAATTCTTTTAGAAATCTATAACTCTGGCTGAGAGAACACATTGGGTAGACACTGACTTCATGTTGTGGAGTGAAGGCGATGAACGATTGTGGGGAGATAAGACACTGAAACAAACAGGAGAAAGACAGAGAGATAAAACAGGAAATTTCAATGAATATTTGCCGTGTCATTAGATTTCGGGATCAGAGGGATTTTTTCCGAATTGGACACAGATATAATAATGATGTTTTTCCTCATGTAACTTAAAATCATAACTTTCGATAAAATTGGAAAACAATCATTATTGGAATCCGTTGATTGATTTGCATGTTTATCTCTATTTCTAAACTGTGTTGGTGGGGAAATATTTGTTGTGTTTTTGTCCGTCAACAGTCTAATCTGGGATTTCTATTTCTGTATTTATTTACATAAACACCTCACTGTTTACAATAAAATGTTCATGGCAGCAAAACCATAAACCGTCACTTATTGATTAGTTTCAACTCAAAGTAGCGTTTATTTTAAGCATATTAACAGTTGGTTCAAAATTAATAGAAACTTTTTGAACATACATTACACAATATATTGTTTATCTTAAATAAAATAATACACTCTTTTTCAGAATTTGTTATGAATGTCACAAAACATAAACTGGCAGATATCAATCTAATGACAATTTGGTTGATGATTTAATCTGTTTAAACTAGACAAGTTAATACAAACAGATCTGATGTGTGAAATATCCAGGTAGATTGGAAGCAAAGATTCTATGGTGGGATAATTGAGGAACAGTGGAGGACTTTGAAAGCAATCTTTCACAGTGTTCAGCAAATGCATATACCAGTGATAAGGAAGGACTGTAGAAAAAGAGATAATCAGCCATGGATATCCAAGGAAATAAAGGAGGTTATCAAATTGAAAGAAAATGCATACAAAGCGGCAAAGATTAGTGGGAAAATAGAGCATTTAGAAATCTTTAATGCTCAACAAAAAGCCACGAAAAAAGGTATAAGGAGAAGGAAGATGGATGATTAAAGTAAACTAGCTTAGAATATAAAAAGAGAGAGCAAATGTTTCTACAAATATATAAAGCAAAACAAAAAGAGTAGCTAAAGTAAACATTGGTCCTTCAGAGGATGAGAAGGGGAATGTAATAACTGGAAATGAAGAACATATAGTCATTGAAATTCAGAAGGATGCCGGGAGAATCTTATAGAAACATATAATATTGGGAAGTGAATTGATAAGATAGAAGTATAGAATTTGTTTCCACTGGCAGGTGAAACCGGAGCTAGGGAACTTGGCCTCAAAATAAGGAGGAGCAGATTTAGCACTCAGTTGAGGAGGAAATTCTTCACAAAAAGGATTGTGAATCTGTGGAATTCTCTGCCCAGTGAAACGGTTGTGGTCACCTCATTGTATGTTTTTAAGACAAGGAAAAGTATATTTCTGAACAGTAATTAACGGTTATGGTGTACGGGCTGATAAGTGGAGCTGAGTCCACAAAAAGATTGGTCATGACGTTAATGATGGAGAAGGCCCGAGGGGCCAGTTGGCCTATTCCTGCTCCTATTTCCTACGTTCGTGGGCGTAGTGCTTAGCAAATTCCCTTCACAGCTTCAGCGACCTGGGTTCGATTCCCAGCCTGGGTCACAGTCTGGGTGTTCTGGTTTCCCCCCATAGTCCAAAGATGCGTCGGTTAAGTTGATTGGCCATGCTAAAAAAAATGCCTCTTAGAGTCCTGAGATGCGTAGGTTAGAGGAATTAGCGGGTAAATATGTAGGCATATGGGGATAGGGCCTGGGTGAGATTGTGGTCGGTGCAGACTCGATGGGCAGAATCTATATTCTTAAGATGATACAAATACTGTCCAGTAACCTGTCAGACTCAGACATCCAGTTGTTGCGAATGATGAACATTTTACAGCTCACTCTCAGGGAGCCTCAGGGACGCCCGGTTTCTGCCTCTGGCTCAGTCAACACAACCTCCGATTAGACACTTTTTAAAATATGAAAGAAAAACATAGAAAAAGAACGTATGCACCCCGGACATGCTCTCTCCATCGCGATGGTACAAAATCCTGAGGACATTTACAAACTGAATCAAAAACAAAATCTTCTTTCTTGCTGCAATCAGATTTTAAAGGAACCTACCTCGCATTAATTTGATCTTTTTTACACCCTAGCTATAACTGTAACATTACCTTCTGTATCTCTCTCTTCCTTCCCTTTGTGCGGTATGATCTGTCTGTATAGTGCGCAAGAGACAATAACATTCCCGGTGTCCTAAAATGTGTGATAATAATAAATCAAATTAAAGCAAATAAAATTCATCCAAAGCACCGAGGATTACTCCCGATGAACTGATTGCTGACACTGGAACATTCCAGAGACAGACTAATACTGAGGCAGTAAGATTGCGATCCATTGTAATGTCTCTGCTAGTCCCAGAAGTGAAATTGATCATCTATAATAGACAAAAAACAATTTCATTGTAAATGAACTCTCTTCATTTCTGCAGGCCTTCACAAGGGAATAGACAAAAACAAGATGACATTAACTTGTTAGGGTAAAGACATCAGGGAATATATCTGTGTTTCCAACACATTGCAGCAAAATTATAACATTATTATCGGTTTATGTAACTACATTCTGGGATAATTGTATTTCAGGTGTGGATAGCTATCTGTGTAATTTGGGATTGGATATAAGGAGAAGAGAAGCAATGGCCTAGTGTTATCGCTAGACAATTAGAGATTAGAGAGCAACACAGCACGGGAAACAGGACCTTCGGCCCAACAAGCCTGCGCCGCCATCATAACTATATAGTAACAATTCCATTATCCTATTCTAATTTTAGGTTATTCCTAATATCGAAGAATCTCAATGTAGGGACAATTTGTTTCCCAATCAGCCTAAGAGCGAATTTTTTGGGATGTGGGAGGAAACCGGAGCGCCCAGAGAAAACCCACGCAACCATGGGGAGAACGCGCAAACTCCCGCAGACACCGGCCCAATTCCAAGTGTCTGCACAGCTACAGCGATAGTCACTGAGCTGTCATGGTGCCCTTCAGATGGTCCAGATAAAGCACTCATTTACGACATGAAGCACCAGGCAACCCATGAATCAACATCCAAGAGCTGTCCTCGCACCACCTGCCGAATGCATGCTCCTTGTTGGTCAAGTATGGACCGAATTACCTGTGGAAAAAAAAGCCATAGTTAAACAGTCCTACTATATCCCTCTATCTGCATACCACTCATGTGGCTGTCCAAGAGACCCTTAAACAGCCCTAGCGTGCCTGCTCCCACCACCTTACTCGGCAGTGCATTCCACACCCCCACTACCCTTTGTGTGAAAAACTGCCCTCTAATATTCGTCTTATACATAGCCCCCCTCACCCTAAGGCCATGACCCCTCGTCCTATCCATTTCTGAAGGTGGAAAAAGTTTATCACCATTTACTCTATCTATACCCCTTATAATCTTATACACCTCTATTAGACCCCCTCTAAGCCGACGTCTTTCAAGGGAAAACAACCCCAGTCTATTTAATCGTTCCTCATAAGACAGTCCTTCCATACCAGGCAGCATCCTGGTAAACCTCCTCTGCACTCTCTCCAAGGACTCCACATCCTTCCGATAGTACGGCGACCAGAACTGGACGCAGTATTCCAAGTGAGGCCTAACCAACGTTCTATACAATTGCAACATTAATAAATGCTAATAAATAACAACAATTAATCCACAAACTCAACTAATGTTTTCAGAATCCGGCTTCAAATCCTGCACACGGTAGATGGTGGAATTTAAAGGCAATAAAAACGTCAGGAATTAAGAATCTACTTCTGACTCATTGTCGATTGTGTAGAAACCTATTTGGTTCAGTAATGTCCTGTAGGGAAGGAAATCTGCCGTTCTTACCTGTTCTGGCCTACATGTGATCCCAGAGCCACAGCAATGTGGCTGGCTCTCAACTGCCCTCCGACAAAGGGTGGGCAATAAATGCTGATCATCCAGCGGTGCCCATGTTCATTGTATCCCTACAGAGCAGAAGGAGGTCATTTGGCCTATCGGGCCCACACCGACACCATTCCCATCCAGGCCCTATACCCATCACCCTGCTAATTGCCTGCTATTGCCCTTGACACCATGGGACAATTTATCATCGCCAATCACCTTCAGCAGCACATCCTTGGCCCGTATGAGTAAATAGGCAGACAATTGGAGAACATGCAGACTCCACAGAGACGGAGAATCCACGGAGACCCAAACCGGGAATTGAACCGGGGTCCCTGGCCCTGTGAGGCAGAAGTGCTAACGATTATGCCACCGTGGCGCCCACGAATGAATTCAGAAAAGAAAATCCTCATGTGAGAAAATGTTACACTTCGTATTTACTCCAACATCTTCCTAACCCTGTGAATATTAACGTGAAAGAAGTCTGGTTGACTTATAATTAATTGAGTTGACAGAGAAACATAAGATTGAAATTGACTTCTGACAGGGAATTTAATGAATCAGAACGGGCTCAGCGATCAGGCAAGTTCTCCATCAACATCAAATCATTGCAGCTCATTTTATTGGCCACCGGCTGTCGAACATTCACTATAATAAGGGCACAGGACATCAGGACTTTGCAGCACATTGCACAATATCACAAGAGTAAATGTTTAATCTTCCACTGAACCAGGTTATGAACTGATTATTTCTTCACAGATTGGCAGCTCTGAGGCACAGTTAAATAATCGAATCAGATTCTGCTGCACAACAGAACATGGTGCTATTCAGATATAAGAATCTTATTAATGAGGGGCAGAAGACTGAGAATATTCCAGGAATCCGCGCTGTTCAAGCCAGTTATATGACTTTCTTTTACTTTTAATTATTTTTATTTTTGGGCCATTATACTGATCTTATTGGACTGAGGGACTGGGGACATCAAAATCTCTTTCATGCACTTCATGAAGTTTCTCACAAAGTGGCTTTAATTGTTGGAAGGACATTTATTTCGAAGTCATACAAATGAAATAGCACCTTGTCAATTTAATAGTTTCCGATCACATAGTGAACAGTGCAATGATTTAAAATATTTGTTTGGAATGAATCCTATCTAAAATGTGCCTTTCTTGTGGGAATCAAGCATTTATTGTATAACTGGTTAAGTCCCATTTTATCCTTACATTTTCACACTAATCTGTCCCGCGCAGTATTTGGCATCAGTCCAACCTGCTGCCAACTACCCAAAGATATTTACAGGAAACACTGAGGGTGTTTGTTCAGAAACTCAAAGATCTGTTTCCTCAGTACTGAGCACTTGGCTGCAAGCCAACTTCAAACTCTTAGCATTGTCAATGAGGCCTATTAATACACAAATCTGCCCAGCAACAGTACTGGAGGCAACTTAATTATTTTTTTAAAGTTGTAAACCTATATAAATGCTTGACATTTCTTAGGAAAAGAAAGCTATCCAGCTTCTCTGGCAACTTGTTAGCAACAATGATGATCTCTCCAACACAACAAAACACAGTGATCGATGGATAGAAATAAATACAGGCAGATTGTGAGAGTTGATCCAGAGGGGTGATATATTTTATATTACATAAACATGTGTGCTTGTGTTTTATTTCATTTTGTTCTTTCATGAGATATGGGAGTCTCTGGAAAGACCAATATTTATTTTCTGTGCTTAATTTGTTTTCAGCTGAATCGTATGCTGGGGCATCTTAGAAGGCATTGCCCAGTTACGTATACTGCTGTCCATCTGGAGTCACACAATGGTGAGACCAGGTAGGGATGGCAGATTTCCTTGACTAGGGAATCAGAGTCATTTATCTGGTCGCTGTCGGTATGAATCCAGATTTATTGATTAAATTCAAATTCCACCAACTGCCATGATCGGATTTAATTTCGTGTTGCCACATCACTGGCCTGGGTTTTTGGATTACTGGCCCACTGGCATCAATATTGTGCCACCATCTAGACAAAAGATGAAATAAACGCTTGTGTTGATGCAGGGATGAACAATGGTTGGATGCCTGAATGTTTTGTTTGAGGAATCAGTGAATGGATTGATGGATGTGACGGTAGCTGGTCCAAAATTTGTTGTTCTACATTCTCATACTTGTGTTTTACTACTTCAAAAATCGAAGTTTGTCCTTTATTACAATTGTGTCAGTCCATAACGTTTAGTCCTTCCAGATTTTCTCGCTGAATTCCATCCCCGGGATATCGGGAACAAATGAAATGAAGCTCAGTAAGAGTAAGCCGATATTATTCCCCTGCTGATGGCGAATCTTCAAATCCAAGATGGAATGAGGGAACATGATTAGGTTGATGAGGGCAGATTGTAATATTTGGAACATGTGGCCCTCCTAGAGCAACAAATCGCTCAACAGATCATCATCCAAATTAGTGTAAAGATAACGGGCTAAAAAACAAAAAATGTGGCAATTAAAATGTTATGGAACTGCCTGGGCAGCTTGAAGTTTTAATTACTTGGCAGAACTGTGTGAAAGTGAATCAGGATCTTAAGCTCCTATAAATTCACATTAGATACAGATACTTCCAGTTATACATTCATTTTAAAAATGGTCACACATACGTATATCAGGAGTTTCTGTGTGTTCATGAAGTGAATATTTGTTAATAAAACGCAGAGGCTGCTCGGTACCTGTTACTATTTGGTCTGATTCATTTCAATTTTCCGCTGAATTCTGGGGCAGATGTGATTCTTTGGTGACAGAAAGGCCAATGTGATCTCAGTACATTTGAATGTCAATAAATTATATGAAATAAACGGCAATTATATTTGTATCAAATAAAATGCTTACAATAATGGGTGAAACACTAATTTATTTTGTGATGATTGTTAATATTAGCAATAGGCGATGACAATCTCCAAAAAGAGAGAATCTCCCCATTGCCCCTTCTCTCTCAATGATATTGCGATGCTGCATCGCCCAACGTAAACATTGTCGGGGTTACCATTGCTAATCGCTGCATTAACTCGGCATATAACTACGCTGGCGGAATATCAGATCAGTATGCTATGAATAACCCACCTCCTGACTCCCCAGACCTGTTCACCACCTACAAGGCACAAATCAGGAGTGTCATAGGGTTGCCTCCACTTGCTTGAATGAGTGCAGCTCAAACAACATTTAAACTTTACACCATTCAGGACAAAGTAGCTGGCTTAACTGGCACAGTATTTGGAAGTGCTCACTCCCTCCACCACCGACAACAATAGCAACATTATATACCGTGTACAATTTCACTTCAGAAACTTATCGTGTCTCCTTAGGCAGCACTTCTAACCACACCACAGTTACCACCTGGAAGGACAGGAGTAACAGTTACCTGGCAACATCACTTATAAACTCCCCTCCAATTCATTCATATACCTGACTTGGAAGTATATCGTCCTTCCTTCACTGTCGCTGGGTCAAATCATGGAACTCCCTCTGTAACAGCTTTTGTGTATACCTACAGCACAGGCTCTGCAGCAATTCAAGAAGGCTGTTCACCATCAGCTTACGAAGGGCAAAAAATGTTGACCCAGCCAGTAATGGCCACACCGCTTTAATTAAACCTTAAATATATTGATGTTTGTGAATGGATGATAACTGGAGAACACAACAGTGCAACTTTGTTGATAGATACAATTGGTGAAAATAAATACCAACTTTCTGAACATTTCTGACGTTCTCTTTGCTGGGAGATAGGATCCGTTCCACAGGAGATTCAAAACTTCAGACTATCTGAAAACAAATCTGGCAGATGACCCTGCAACAACTACAGATGCATCTCCATCATAGCATCACGGGAAAGGCATTTAACATTATTACACTTTAAAACTTTCAACTGCTTGAAGACCCCTTATTACCCTGAAGCACAGTGTTGTGTTTGTAATGGAAGATTGATTCTGGAAAAATGTCTTCTCCATATGCCCTATGTATTCATCTTTACCTTTGTCAATCCCATCAAGACATTCGAGACTGGTGGCAGGAACTACAATATTTGGGGGAAATTCGCTCTCCATCATCATTACTTAATCCCATTCACGACACACAAAACAACAAGATACAACCATAATTGTAGCTCCATGTGCAATATTTGTAACAAAATCAGCCTCTCAATTTTTTTCCTCCTCAGTCATCAATAAAGGCAACATATGAAAAAGAAACCATTCTGAAATTGATGTGTTTACTGTTTCTTTAAACTTGCATTGTAAATGACGGATGCTGGTTATCATTGTGGAATTGATATGTAAACATTATGACGTTTTCCAGTCAACACACATAGACAAAAACACACATATTTATTCTCTCTTGTTCTCATTCTGCCCCACACACTGTCTCCTTTGATATCCACATACATGGACAGAAATACAAATACACACACATACACACACACATCCACACATTTTCTATAAATTTTGGACTCCATCTTTGCTTCCTTGGCTTCAGAAACAATGGCCCCAATCTTTTAGATGGCGTGATGAACAAAACTTTTCCGAACACCATGTTTGCTGAACTGGACGTTGAAGGTCCCATGGTCTCCAACAGCTGCCTGGTCAACATTCCCGCTTCTCACCAAAATGATCGAACATACATTATCATGGATTGAACTATTTTGAACTGATGCTGCCAAGATAGGATAAAAGAACAGGAGTAGGCCATTCAGCTCCTCAAACTCACCCGGCGATTCAATAAGCTTATGGCTGATCTGTAACCGAACTCCATGTCCTAGGCCCATAATCCTTGAAACTTCTGCTCAGAAAAAAAATCGATTTCAGACTTAAATCTAACAATTGAACAAGCATCCATCGGCGTTTGAGGAAGACAGTCTCAATTCCCCAACGCTCTCTATGTGCTGAAATGCTTTCTATCAATTCTCCTAAACGGTTTGGACCTTCTTTTTTAAAATGGCCCTTTATTCAAGGGCTTCCAATTGGTGGAAACATTTCATCCTCATTCACCCTGTCCTTCCCGTCAATATTTTGTAGATTTTTCTCTAACACCCCACAACCTTCTGAATTTGAGAGAAAAAGCCCCAAATATGTTTGATCTCTTCTCCTAATTTAAACATTGAAGACATGGTAAAGTTCTTCTTTGAATTCCCTCCAAGGCCAACTTCTTTCTAAAGTGTGTTGCCCATAACTGCTCAAAGGTTTTGGGTCAAGCAGGGCCTTTGCACAATTGCATCATAACATCTGCATCCCTATACTCCCGCTCTTTATATATGAAAATCAGCATTAATTTGACCACCCTTCAATCCATAAGAACTGTTTCAGAGTGTATAGAATTTTAGAAGATGACCACCAATCATCCAATATTTCCAGGGCCATTTCCTTTCATATTCTAGGATGTAGGTACTCAGGCCCTGGGGATTTATCAGCAATTATTTCCCCAGCATGGTTTTCCTACTATTACTGGTTTTCTTCAATGTTGTCTTCCAACTATTCCCTTGGTTCTTTAACATTTCTGGGAGGATATTTGCGTCCTCTTTCGAGAAGATGGAGCCAAACTTTGTGTTCTATTCCTCTAACATTTCTTTGTTCCCTGTTATATTTTCCCTGGATTCTGACAGCATGGCACTTACATTTGTCTTTCATAATCTTTTTCTCTTCAGATATTTATAGAAGTTTTTACAATTGGTTCCCATGTCCCCTTCAATTGTACTTTCAGACTATATTTTCTCCTTCGATCATTTTGTTTTCTTTTGTTGCATTCCCAATCCTCAGGCTTGTTGCTTCTTCTGGAAATTTTCTATACTCTTATAAGTAAGAAGTAAAATGTCCTCTCTTGAAAGACGTCAGAGAAGAAGGTGAGCTTTGATGATATTTTGTTAGCTTTATGATCGTTATTATTTACACACCGATGTCTGTTTCAGCTTAATCAATGAATTGAATTGAAATTCCTCAGCTGCCAGCATGGAATTTGACTTCCTGTTCCCAGAGCATTACGTCAAGCTTCTGGAATACTAGCTTAATCATAATATTGCTCTAATAACTCTATGGTTAAAGCTATAACACATCTAATGATGGAACAATTAAACATTAAGCACTGGGATCATAGGCTGAATCTGATTGAATCGTGAGCTCAGGTGTTGTAGGAATTGAACATGTTACAAACTGAGTCGAAAATGATGTTGATTCCATTGAGGTAAGATTATTAGCTGATCACAGTTTTTGTTTCGACATTGTCACATTTAGCTCAGCGTGTCTAAAGTCTGAGATTAGTATCCAATGTTCTACAGATACATGTAATTGTTAGAAGCAAGTCTTCTCCTATCCTTGAATCCTATTCTGACTCGGTGGCAATGATTAATGGGAATCCATGTAAAGATTCCATCAATTCCTAAAATGACATAAGAAAACATGCGATGCAAAAGGTCTTATAGAGCTTGACCTTAATCATGCATGAGCTGCATTATCAGAACAGATGAAAGCTGACTGTGTTTGTCTTAGAACTGAGCATTTTATAGGAGATTTAGTACTGAGGTTTAAAGTTATGGATGGGCATGTTTTATTCATTAGGAAGAAACTCCTATTCACCAGCAAAAGGGTCAACGTACAGAGACACGGCTTTATTAGCTATGAATTAACGGAATTATCCCTCTGATTCCATTACATCAGTCCATATGCTGCTATTTATGTTGTACTACACCCAGTCTTATGTTATATGACAGTAGACTCTGTCTCTCTTTGTACTACATTCGGACATTTCTCTCGTTATGCCACAGTAGGAAATCTTTACATTCATACTACATTAGGTCCTCTCATTTAGTACTAGAGTAGACACGGATCTGATTATATCACAGCGGATCCCATCTCTTTTTATATTACACAAGATTTGTCTCTTCACATTACATCAGAGCCTGTCTCTGTTAATCCATCATATGACCATCAATGTATTGCCTGTCGAGATATTATCAACCACGATATGTATGGGCGTGCCTGTCCGATACCAAGCATTCTTGTTTGGAAGAGTAGGTTTATTTTTTACGGATATTTAATTAGCTTTGGGGAATATCTCATTGCTCTGTTATTGTGTGGGTAATATTTTATGTGGACATTATAACAATTATCAGTAATTCACAGGCATTGCGGGACAGGTCAATATCTGAACAATGGTGCAATGTTTGTTGCAATATTTTCAGGCAATCTCTGTTGTGATAATTGAATATTGTGTTGCACTGTGTCAATTTGCCACAGATTTTAGCATTAAAGATTGTTTCGCCTGTCTCATTTTATTAATATAATTCAACCAATAACTGACAGTGTGAGACAGAATTGTGTACTCGCGGTATCACCAGATGAGCTCCTACAGACTAAATATCTATCGAATCATTAATTGTTCATCTATTTCAGACAGATAAAAAACTGAAATGGCTACAAAACAAGTGTTGACACTTATGTTTGAATAGATTTTAAAAGTATATATTTTCTGCAATTTGTGTTGTTATCTTCAAGATTTTTTTTCAGTTTGGGATGTCTTCATCTGCCTAGGCCCTAAGCTCTGGAATTCTCTCCCTAAATCCCCACATCTCACTTTCCTTGTCTAAATCAATTCATAAAATTGTTTCTTTGTTGATAATTCTTTTAGTAATGTGTCCAAGTATCTCATTGCTCAAAAATAAAATACTGCAGATGCAAGGCATCTGAAAAAAAAAGAAATGCTGGAAACACTCGGCAGACCATTCAACATAAGTGGAATATCCTCTGTAACAACCCATTTGGTACAGTCTTGTACAGTAATGCACTGGGTCATGCCTCTTTATTCACTGCATTTGACTCATTTGAATCATTATTGCACGAAACCTTATATCTGTTATCTTTACATTATATGCTGTTTATTAATACACGCCGTTTATTAATACATGAAGACATACCATGATATATGCGACAAATCATCATTTCTAAGTTGTTGCTGTTCGGAAAAGAGTCGGCCTATGTTACGTTAGGCTCCATCTTAGACATTACTGTGCTAGGCTCGATGTCATGCACTAATGCACAAATCTGGGCCTAACTTTTTATTACATTGGGTCCTTATAATAAAGTTGATATACCAGTTATTACTTTTCTATCAAACGCGTCAGAGAAATAGAAAGACAGAAAGAACGAACTTGATGAATAGATAGATATTAGAACAAAGAACAAAGAACAAAACAGCACGGGAAACAGGCCCTTCGGCCCAACGAGCCCGCGCCGCCACCCCGATGTTCCCACCTCTACCCGCGATCCCTGTCCATGTTTATAGATCTATGGATTAAAAACCAAATTTGAGACCAAATTGAGTCCAAATGAGTCCAAATTAGCAAACATTAAACATTAACTTTAAAAATGTAATATATTTGTGTGGATGAAAACGGTTGGGGCCTTG
>JAGIQG010000040.1:5079430-5131930 GCA_024679065.1 Sphyrna mokarran | reverse complement strand
TGCTCTTTCTTACTCTTTTGTGGGCTCTGTACCCAGTTGGCAAGGCCAGCGTATATTGGCAATCGCTAATGCTCTCAATTAATTGGTTTTGTAGACTATCACAGAAGGCACGCAACCGCCAAACACGTGTGGGCCTGAAGTCACCCTTGAGCAATTTGGAAAGTGATGGAATATTTCCTTTTCTGCAAGGCATTAGAGAATCTGATATATTTCTTGCAAAGGCTGCAATTACGGAAAGGAGATTTAAATTCAAAATTGTAATTGTATTTTAAAACTCACATTCTGTTGCAGTTTGGATTTGAAAATATATCTTGAAAAAAATTTCCTCCCCTCAGGATTACTCTCCCAGTGATATTCCCACTATGTCGCCGTCTCCCCTTTCAACATTGATAGAGTGCTTACAGCAGAGGAGAAGGCCAGTTTGAAGCGGAATGTATGTGTTGGCACTCAAAAGGAGCAATTCACATAATAACAGTCTATACCCCACAGTCCAGCGTATTGTTCATTTTCAGACAAGAATCCAATCCCATTTTGAAACCATCAATTGGCGCTGTTTGCATCACATTCTCAAACAGCACATTCTAGATCTGATTCACAAACTGTCTGAAAATAGTTTTCGTTATGTCTCCATTCTTCTTTCACCAATTAACTTCAATCCACGCCCTCAGGTACAAGATCCTCCTACCAATGAACAGTTCAACTCTATCTATTTTGTCAAGACCTCTCAGGACTTTGAATGCCTCAATAGGGTCACATTAGTAACTTCCTTTCAAGGAAATTACTCATAACTTCTCCAGTATATTTTCGCCACTGAAGTTTCTCTGGAACTATTCTCGTGTTTTCCCCCGAATCCAGCCTGTTGGCTTTACACTCCCCCTTACGCTTGGTGCCCAGAATTGGACGCAAATTTTCAGTTGACCATTTTCCCGTGCTTCCTACAAATTTAGCATAACATGTTTGCTTCTGGATTATCTTCCCCAACATACAAGGACTGTTTACTATTTTATTTACCGCTCTTTCAACCTGTCTTCCACCATAAATGATATATGTACATATTCAAACTAGTCCCTCAGCATCTCCACCCACTTTCAGAGCGCTTTCATCATTTCCATTTGCCCGGAGTGCCTGGGCCCTTGATTAAACTGGTCATTTTTCCAAGGCAGCGGGAAGTGTAGATGGAGTCAATGGATAGAAGGCTGGTTTGTGTGATGAACCGAGCTCCGTTCAGAACCTTGATATTTATCTATAAACAGGAAGTGTCACATCAAGTCAGTGATGTACATGTGACTCCAGATCCGCAGAAAGCACGTTGACTCTTCGCTTCCCTCCACAATGACCCAGCACGCCACTCAGATCAAAGTCAATTGACGATAGAGATCAAATACTTGTCTTGGCACCAATGTCTAAATGAAGAATAACAAATGGGCCAAAGGGCCTCTTTCTGCACTGTAGGATTCTATGATTCAAATAAATCATTATTAGTTCGCAACAGTAAGATTTGAGTTACGTCGCTCAGGAGGACAACAGATATTAATAACTGGTTAAGGCTGCCGACTAATAATGGTGTACGGATGAAAAGCGGTTCACTGCGGTCCCGTTTCATTCCCTACCAGTTTGTAACTCCGCAGATTCGGGAATTTTCTGCTGAAGCCGGAGTACACATCCCCGGCCCAGCACATTGCTGACGTAACCAATTCCGAATAGTGAACATTAACAGCAACCTCTCAAATAATACAGGACAGGTAAGGCACATCAGAGGCTGAGCAGTGAATTGAGGCTGCAGGTGTCGCTGCCACTGGCAATGGCACCACAAGGTTGGTTCAATAATATCCATTTGGGAGCTGCAAGAAACGTGTGACGACAGCGCTCTCTGACGGTGAGTAAGGGAACTGTACACTGTCCGGATCACCAATAAAGTATAAGATCACCAATGGGGAATTTCCAGCAGTCTTCTTTTGAGGGTTATGTTTCAAACTATTCAGCACTGCAAATAGACGAATAGAAATACGGTCAGTTGGGACAAAATGCATTTTCCTTTATTTATGAATCTAATTATATCTTGTTCGTATCTCTTTTATTTTGTATTTTGAAATTTTTATTTCACGCTTTCTTGCATTTCTCCTTCCTCGCATTTCTAATCTTCTGTCCACTGTACAAAATCGTAAAGACATTATTCGCATAGTGATTAGCAGGATTTTCGCAGCAAGTGAATCGAATGATGATATATTTCCAAGTCAGGATGGTGTGTGACCTGGAGGTGAACTTGCAGATGATGCTATTATAATGTGTCTGCTGCCCCTGTCCTTCCAGATATTAGAGATTTTGGGATCGGAAGGTGATGTGAAAGGACGCTTACCCCGTTTTTAAAAAATCAAATAGACGTAAATGCAGACATCAATTTCCAGAGGAAGCCCGTGGTTCTGCTGGTTAATTATTATGCTACTCTGAACATTGCTTTTTATATAATAAATAGCCTATAAATATTTCTAATTATCAAATCACCTCATGATGACTCAGTCCGTGGGCTGAACACACACTCCCATTCTGCTCAAATCCATCAAACAGATATTCCGCTTTCCCCCATCATTTAGTTCATTTACAATGTGTTGTTTATCTACTTCCCATACTGGTCTCTTCAAATCCCGCAGGATCCAATGGCAGACCCCAGCGACTGCAGGGAATTCTCACCATTATAAATTATAAACCGCTTTTTAAAATTAGAATCACCAGAAGAGGTATTGGAAAATGCAGTTTCACTTCTCTACCTAATTTTACAGGGCAATTTTTCAATTTTACAGGGTCGCCATTCAGTTTGATTGCATCCCAATTCGCTGCAGTGAGATGAACAAATTCATTTTGTTCCTTTCGCCCTCCGCCAGGGGGATTCATTGGAGATAAAGGAGCTGTGAGATCATTGACTGACTTGAAGAACAAAGGAGCTTGAAGTCGACTGATATCATTTGATTACGTAGCCGGCAATGCATCGATCAACAGGAACTCAACTTCTTTCTAACTCTTGAATAAAAAAATTCAGCTTCAGCCCATTCTAGTGAAATCCGCCGCGAGCTCTCTGCAGTCATATCTCCCGTAACTCTGAACTTATTCCTCAAAGCGGCAGCTCTTTAAACATGTAAGTTTGCAAGTTGCTCAACTTTACTTCATATCTTTACCTCACACTATATTCTTTCGAACTCACTATAACGGGGCGGGTGTTCGGGAGATGAATTCATCAAAACTTCGAAAAATCATTCGGGTCTCGCTGGTCTCGACATTGAACATTGCTTTGTCAGTAAGCACATTTCCCCCAGCGACTGAGAGAGAATTAGCTGGGCTGAGATTGCAGCTCCTTTGGTACCAGTGAATGATTTCAATCATACAGATCCTGATTGGCTCCCACTTCCAGTTCCACGGACTGAAAGCAAGGAACTGATCTCGTTTGAGAGTGCGGAATGTTTACACTGGAAGGTTTAAAGATATATATATTAGAAACATATATTTTTATACGTAATATACAATAATGTTATAAACAATGTTACATATAATTAACTATAATTTGCTATCAGAAGTATCGATATTATGTATAGAATCGAGATTCCAGAAACTCACACATTTACATACAAATTTATGTCAATTCTGTTTATGTTACATTCTTTTATCTTCATAGGCAGACTGTGTGCAAATCCAGTAACTCAGTCACCGATGGCAATAACCGTATTAGAGGGGGATTTGGTAACAGTTAGAAAGAAATTGAGTTCCTGTTGATTGGTGCATTGCCGGCAACGTTATCAGATGCCACCCAATCGGCTTCAAGCTCCTTTGTTCTTCAAGTCAGTCAATGATCTCACAGCTCCTTTATCTCCAATGAATCCCCCTGGCGGAGGGCGGAAGGAACAAAATGAATTTGTTCATCTCACTGCAGCGAATTGGAATGCAAACAAACTGAATGATGACACGGATATGGAATATATGCAGCGGTGTCAGCAGAAAACAGTACAACCACCAATATGGATTATTGGTACAGTATTAGCACTGAAAAATGATAAAGATCAGGACAAAATCTAGCGACTGCTGACAAGTCGAATCAGAATGGTTACCTCATTATAATTGCCCTGTGTGTGGAGGACGGGGCAGTCTATTGCTGTGCAGTGAGGCAAGGCGTTAGGTTACAGCTAAAACCCCGCACAAAAACCTCAGCCGACATTTACAATCCCACCAAATTTGCTTTCCTGCCTTTGTCTGCGAGAATGCTTTGTTCCTGGATTCACAAAAGAAATTATGTCGATTTATTGCAGTGATAGTGTTATCTCTGCCTTTGTCTAGGTCACCAAAGGAGCACATTGCGAAGTCATGAGCCACATCTCCGAGACGCAATGCATCCAGTAAGCCTGCAATGTCTATTTCAGAGCAGGGGTAATGAAAGATCTCAGATGTAGAGATCATGTAACGAAAAAATACTGGTTTATGTTCTTCCAAGGACCGGTAATTGAGATGGGCCGAAGGCGACTCAGTCTGCGCCAGCAATTCCTGAACGAAACATTGAATGTGTCAAAATCTGCTGTGGTTATGAATATTTGGAATGCTCAATAATAATTTCAACACTTCATTATAAAAGGCTATTTTATCTGACAGGACCATGCACCATTTCCTGAATCAGTCGCTGATCAGCCATGCCAAACTCTCCCTCAGTGAACCCGAACAGGCGCCGGAATGTGGCGACTAGGAGATTTTCACGGTAACTTCATTGCAGTGTTAATATAGGCCTACTTGCTACACTAATAAATAGACGTAAACACGGAACTTCTGATCTAACTAAAGACAGAAATCGGCCAGTGGCAGCAATGTCTATAAACGCACAATGGTGTTAGAGTGAGAGCAGCAAAAGGAAGCTGTGGCCCGGGTCACCGCAGACTCAGAGCTGATGGAAGTGCGGAGTTTTCTCAGCGTCAGTCGCAGGTGATGGAAAGGAAACAGCGACAGCTGAACCTGCGGCAGTCTGTGACTATCCTGTATCTGCTTACTGCTCAAGTGACTGAGAAAGAAATAGTGACGGACGGGCGCGAATGGATCAGAAATAATTGACTCTCCCTGTGGCTCCATGAAAGATGTTTCCCAATTGCTCTTTTCACCCCGCATTCCATGTGTTGTTTTCCGTTCTGGCAATGCCTTTTTGAAATTTACTATTGAATGTTCTTCCCTTATAGTTTGCGATGCTCTACTCCAGACGGTAACAAATAGCAATGCAATAAATAATATTTATCTATCCCTATCCACTGTTCTGTGAAAGTGGGATAAATGTTTATTTATTTATCAAACAGTTACATCGCTGCCTTTGTTCACTGAAATTAACAGCGAACCGGTCTGTAAGATCTTGGGATGTATTTCAATGTCTGGGCCTCCATCTCTCCATTAAATTTCCCGTAATTTACCCGGAATAATGCTCTGTATAGATAGGTACAGGAAGCTTTCAGATATGGAGTGGCTATCCCTTAAAATCACTGACTGTCCTTCCAGAGCCTTCACCGCCGATGGATTCTGGGAGACTCAGTGTGCGTCACTCAGTCCTGCAGCCGAAGGTAGAATGTGTCATAGACTGGAATTGGATTTATCCCAGGAGGTAGACCAAGATCCCTCGAATATTGATTCACTGAATAGCATGATGATTTCAGTCTGGAAGCACCATGGAACACGTGCTCCCCGGATGACATTTCCACGGAAAATAGTCGAATTTAACTGTATTTTGTGTCTTCTCTTTTAATATGAAAGAATAACTCCAAATCAGGAAGAGGTCTCAGAGATTGTGGTGCGTATCCAAGGGAAAGAATGATTAAAGTCCCAGCTCTCTACACAGACTGTACACCTTGCGGGTGATCGTGACAGGTTTTTGTACGGCCCTGTACGAGCTTTGCTACACTGTGCCTCCATCGCACAGAAATAGGTGGCAGTGTCTGTCAGTCGACTTTCGCTAACATTCAGAACGCTGCGTTTCTCTCGCACATTGTATCGAGCCGTGATCCTGCCCTGATCGCTGGTACCGCTCACCAGGTGCTGCAGGGTCCTGTCTGGATTTTGTCTGTACCATTGCAGGATCTGTGTAGTTGTGGTTGAACAGTTCAACGATGCAGTGGCTCCCTCGGTAACAACCATTGATTCCGGAGACTGCGATAGCTCTTCACTGCCAGCGGCATCTGCAATTGTACATTTGCAGTAATAACACAACATACCATAATGCAGCACAATAAAGTACAATCGCATTCACAATTCGAGATAATTCTATAAAGCTGAGTACAATTTAACAGAACATAACATTGCTGAGGTGTGAAATATTCCTGTCAGAAATAGTGACCACACTTACACTGGGGGAATAGTAAGAAATCGAGGAAAACAATCACCAAAATGAAGCTGAGAAGCATGTTGGATTCTATCGACTTGCGTGAAACAGTTGTCAGCAGATCCCAGGCTGAGAGGAGCTCCTGGGAAAGCAACGCTATTGGATATTAAACCCAGTCCCAAACCAGTGACACTGTGGCGACTCGAGCCGGGTCGCTGGGACTTGTGATCACCAGTGAAAGAGCTTCGGCAATGATAGTGTGGGGGAGGTGAGTGCGCATGCGACAGAACATCCGGAATTCTGACGTCAGGACATTATAACGTCATAGAATCCCTTCAGTGCAGAAGGAGATTCGGCCATTGAATCTGCAGCGACCGCAGTCCCACCCAGACCCTCTCCCCCTAACCTCACATATTTACCCCGCGAATCCCTCTGACAGGAGGGGATGGCCAGCTCAGCATGGCCAGTCAATCTAACCCGCACATCTTTGGGCTGTGGGAGGAAGCCGGAGCACGCGGCGGAAAGCCCATGCAAACGCGGGGAGAAAATCCAAACAGCAGAGAAGCAGTGACCCGATTGGAAGCTGGAATCGAACCCGGGTCCCTGGCGCTGTGAGGCAGTTGCTCTAACCACTGGGGCACCGCGCCGCCCAACGTCAGACGTCAGAACATTGTGACATCAGGATGCGGATATGTGTGACGTTACCATGCAGCCCATGTGACGTCAGTGGGGAGTCCCAGTGAGGGTCAGAATCAGCTCTCCTGGAGCTGATGGGAATATTCAGCTCTGAGGTTACGGAATTAAGATCTAATCAGAAGCAGGGAGCTCTTGCGTTCAGGTCGGTCAGTGGCGCAAGGGGTAACGCGTCTGATTACAGGTCAGAAGATTACAAGTTCGAGTTCTGGCTTCAGTGGTTGTTGTCACATTCACCTCACCCGCCAAATGTTCGAAACCGAGCAGATACATTGTTAAACTTTCTCAGTTAGGTTGAGGCAAGTCTGCATGATTTCAATTTTTCATGGGCCAAGTGGTGACGCAATGATTATCACTGCGACCTCACAGCGCCAGCGACCCAGTTTCAGTTCCGGCATTGGCTCACTGTCTGTGTGGAGTCTGCACGTTCTCGCCATGTCTGCGGGGATTTATTCTGCGTGCTCCGGTTTCCTCCCACCGTCCACAGATGTAAGGGTTGGGTGGATTAGCCATGATAAATTGCCTCTTAGTATCAGGAAGACTAGCTAGGGTAAATGCATGGAGTTACAGGGATAGAGTCTGGGTGGGGTTGTAGTCACTGCAGGCTCGATAGGACGAATGGCCTCCTTCTGTACAGTAGGGATTCTATGATTTGTATTTGTAGACCGATTTGATGATAGAACTGTCCGTCTGATCATATTCTGCAGCCTGTTACCTTAGTCACTGTTGGAAAAAGGTGCATGAGAATTTAATGCAATGTTAAGTTGGTTTCGTCTTGCTGTATATTTGAGCAGCTGACAGCGCAGGCCCTTATTGTGGCTGCAGCTGTGCACGACTCTGCACTAAACTCAACAAATTTATTGGGTTTTTAGTTAATATTAAGCGTCACATGAAGCCCAAGCTCACGTGCAATTCTTTATCTTATCAGCTTGGATCTTGTACATGTCTCTTATGGGGATCATCAATTGGACTCAATTTGAATTTGAATTGATGTTGGGGACGAGCATGGAGATTGATTCTTGCTCGGCCTCTCCGCTCTGCACATTGGCTTTCTAACTTCCAGAAATGAGTAACAAAATTGAAAAGCCAGCAGACAGGAGCTCCCGGACATAATGCAGAGTGCATGGGCGGGATTGCTTTCCATTCAAAAATATGCGGGTGAAGTTGATTGGTTATGCTAAACTGATCCGTGTGTCAGGGGATTAGCAGGGTTAATATATGGGGTAACGGAATACGGCTGGGTGCGACTGTGGCCGGTGCAAACTCGATGACCCCAATGTCCCCCTATAATGATTCTATTTCTATGATTCCAACATTCATCATAAACTCATAAGTGATCCGTTCTTCTGATCAACTCTTCAGTGTCCAATTTCACCACACAGAAATTGAGAGATATTTGGATGTCTGAAAGATCCTTGTTTATCTTACAGATTGTCTGCAGACGTGACTAAGACTTCCTTTGAATGCAGCAGGATCCAGATTAGAAAATGCCAGAATAAAATAAACTCACTCCATGTAATATCATATGTGAAATTTAAAAAAAAAAATTCTCCTTCTGTCTAATCATTTCACGACACTAACTAAGTGACAGAATGTTTATGACTCAGGTCTGAAATGCACATTCAAATCGGAAATAACAATATAGGATTGTTTTTAAATTCTTAAACATGATTTGGAAATTAGATTAAATGTGTTTTCTTCACAATTACCTGCCCGAAATCCTTCCCCGCCTCTCTACCCCATACAACACCATTGCTGCCGTATAACACTGTCACTGGCCGCTCTGTAAAAGGGACGTTGAAGCCGGAAACATTTCGTTCCAATCCGCAATCTCCTTAATCTGCTATAATGTGATCGGATCTTCTCACCTCACTTACATGCGTTTCCTATCGTGTTTTTAGTCCTGTGGGTGGATACATGGTTTTCAGTGAGTAGAAAAATCCCAAGCTGGGTTCTAGTCAGTGCGTTAATTAGGAATATTGCTGTATTGTTAGGGACAGGGGTGAGATTGAAGTTACTGGTCCGGTTGTTAGAAAGTTGCGAATTATGTCAGGAAATAGTTGACAGCTATTCAAAATAAGAACGAAAATTGATGGTACCTTGTTCGCAGGGATTGTATAAATGGTTCTGTGTCAACCTTGTGCAATATATGTTTTATATAATTGTCCCCGAGCCAGCAAAACTCTCTGATCAAATAAATCTTTGATCAAACCGACCATGAAACGGAGAATGAAGATGGTAAATAATTCACACATGGGAGAAAATATTAGCAAAAGACTAAGGGTGAGTTAACTAAGCGTAAATGCATTTTTAGCACTGTTACAAGAAAAAAACCAACTGCGGCTCAGCCGTTCATGTTGTGTGTTACTATTTTGTTTTGATGTTTTATTCATGATCCGGTGACACTCAGTGTTCAGACTGAATTGTTGTTTCTGTTTCTCAGTGTGAGCACGCCCTCTGTGCACAACTAACTGAACTTGCGGTGTGGGGTTTTTGTACAGGGTTCACTATATCTATGCACCAGTGTGGGCTCCATGGCACAGAAATACATGGCGCTGTTAGATAGAAGAACCCTGGCGATATTTAAATGGACAGTATTGTTTCCTTTGTGTAAAACAGCCGAGAATCTATCTGGGAAATCCGGAGACTTATTGGTATCGCCCGAGTTATATATCTTCATCACATATCTTGGATGTGTGATTTGCCCGGGATACTGGATGTACCAGAACAGGGTTCGAAGAGAAGCTGCTGAGTATTTACAGACCAATGTTATGTTCTGTTCTTCCAGAACCGATAATTCAGATCGATCTTGCAACACTGAATCTTCAGCATTTGTCCCTGTAACAAAACACAGAAGTTATTCAATGTCTGGGAGCGAACACAGCCCATGGGACAGACACTGATCATTTAAACATTGGCTCAAAGACAGTGCTGGAAATTTTCAGCAAATCTGACAACGTGTGTGAGAGGGAGAACAGAGATAACGTTTCGACTCAGGATGACACTTTGTCAGAGTTTATTGACTCACCGGACTGCAAGACCATTACTATCAGCAACCAGAATGAAGAGCGCATGGTGTCTGCTTTAGGGTTCGGCAGAAATGAAAGAATACTTGAAATATGTTGACATTTCTGTTCTGATATTAAATTGGAAATTCATGTCAACGGAAATTTCACTTATTTAGAAACTGAGGGGCGTTTCCCAGCGACAAGATTGGCTGCTCCCTCGGAACTTATGGTCATCAAGCACCAATCAGTGTTAGCTCTGGACTAATATTCTAAACTTCTCTTTCTCTTTGCATTTTTCGGTTTCTCCGGCTCTCCCTTCGTCTGGGACATGTCTATTACGCTGTCATTCCGCCTCTGTGTATCTACCTCCCTTGCCCTACGTCTGACCGTGTCTCCACATTTCCTCTACGTTCTTCCCTTTCTGTCCTTTTCCCTGAATTTCAGAGTATTAGAAATCCGATTTCTCCCAGTCCCCCATTTCAACGAGTCCAGCAAATTACTCATTGTATTGGAGAAGAAATAATAGATAAAGTACAATAAAATAGAATAACTTACGGGGTAACATTATGATGGAAATATTTGAATGAAAATAACTAAAGGATATAGGAAATGAGTGTGAATCCACGGTTATATTTACATCTTGTGTTGGCACGTAGAGGAGGCACTTGTCGGGATATTGATAAGTTCATGATGTTTAAAATGAGCTTTTTAATTATTAGTAATTGAATAAAACGAATGCCAATTAAAATAAAGTTGGGATTAGCTGTCATGCATACGCCCAACTGCATTTAATTGCATTGTAATTGTAAAGGGATGAACAAGAATAATGTAATGTAATCATGCAGCAACGACTTTTTGTAATTTGAGAATTCGATGATTTTCTGGGTAATGACCATTTACCTCAGATCACCGCAAGATGGCGCTGCCTCACCATATTTGTGTATTGCAGTAGGTACGGGAAGAATAACAATGCTACTGGTTTGGTTACTCAGGGTGGCAAGATGTTCTTGGAAATCACACTATCGGTATCACATAGTCCACTATATTAGCTATTTTTCTGTCCATTTCTGTAATTCCAGATTGCATTTAGTCCATTGTTTTTCTCAATGTACTCCTTTATTTATCTCACTGCCTATCTGCTTCTCTTGTTCTCTAATTGTTTGTCTCTATTTGTGTATGCAATTTTTCCCTTCACGATTCCTTCACGGTATCCTCATCTATTTTCCTTCCCGCCCTCGTCTTCCCTCCATTTATCTCACTGTCTTTCCCAATATTTAGCTCCCTGTCTCTCCATCATTTCTACTATTCCCTTACCTCATGTTTATTACTCTTCTTCCCTATCTGTTTCTCCGAACGTATGCCTTTTTTTCTATCATTACTTCATATTTTCTTCTGGTCGTGCCACGAAGATTCAGCACTTCTAATTTTGTTGAATTAATTTTGGGGCCCAGGTCAGAGCAAATAAATGTCCCTGGAAACTACCAGATTCAGCTAAGATTGGGCAAAAAAATTAAATTCTACAAATGTCCCTCAAACTGAGCGAGAAGCATTTGATGTTTCTACCTGATTTTAGAACCAGGGACTTATTGTGTGTTAGCATATGGCTGAAGGACTGGTGTAGGGCAGAGGGTTTCATATTTGTGGATAACTGGGAAGTATTTGTGAAAGAAGGGCACTTGTATAGAAGGGACGGGGAACACTTAAATGGGAAGGGAGTGAATATCTTAGCTGGGAAGTTAGCTGGTGTGTTTCGGCAGGCTTTAAACTAATATGGAGGGAAGGGGGGCTGAGACTGATAGCTCGGTAGAGAGCGAGATGGGAGATAGAGTAAGCTTGGATGAGAAGAAATACACCAGGGAGAAAGAGGTTCCGAGTGGGCTTGGAGGTCTGGAGTGCGTCTGTTTCAATGCGAGGAGCGTAAAAGGAAAAACGGATGAACTTAGGGCCTTAATGTTTGCGAGGAATTTGGATGTGGTTGCAGTGACGGAGACGTGGTTAAAGGAAGGGGAGCAGTGGCAGCTGAATATTCCTGGGCATAAGTGTTTCGGGCGTGACAGAGGAGGGTCCAGAAGAGGTGGGGAAGTGGCGTTGTTACTTAGGGAGAGCATCGCAGCGGTGCAGAGGGAGGAAAATACAGAGGAGTTAGGAGTGGAGTCGCTGTGGGTGGAGTTGAGGAATAGAAAGGGGGCGTATGCTAGGGGTGTATTATAGGCCACCCAACAGCCCGCAGGTAGTTGAAGAAGGCGTATGTAAAGACATTTTGGATAGGTGCAGAAAGAACAGAGTCGTTATAGTGGGAGATTTTAATCTCCCTAGGGTGGATTGGAAGGTACTTAGAGCTGGGGGTTTGGACGGGGAGGAATTTGTAAAATGTGTACTGGAAGGATCGTTGGAGCAGTATGTGGCTAGCCCGACTAGAGAGGGGGTTATATTGGATTTAGTTCTGAGTAATGAGCCAGGGCAGGTGGTCGATGTTGTAGTAGGGGAACATGTGGCTAACAGTGACCACAATTCTGTCTACTTTAGGATACAGATGGAAAAGGATGCTTGTTGCCCTAGGGGCAGGGTGCTGAACTGGGGGAAGGCTAACTACTGTCGGATTGGACAGGAACTTATGGAAACTGATTGGGAACGGTTGTTCGAGGGTAAGTCCACGCTAGGCATGTGGGATTCTTTCAAAGGAATACTGAAAATGTTGCAAGAAAGATATGTGCCGGCTAAGAGGAAAGTTGGGAAAGATAGGATTAGAGAGCCGTGGATTACTAGGGATATCGAGGACTTGGTTAGGAAGAAAAGAAAGGCGTATGATACGTCAAAGCATTTGGGAACGGAGACAGCGTTGGAGGAATTTAGAGAATATAGGACCTCAAACAGGAGTTAGAAGGGCAAAAAGGGAGCATGAAATGGTTTTGGTGGATAGGATTAAGGAAAATCCAAAGGCTTTTTACTCCTATGTTAGGAATAAAAGGGTGGTTAGAGGAAAAATCGGACCTCTTAGGGACAGAGGAGGGGAACTGTGCTTAGAGCCCGAGGGAATGGCAGAGATCCTGAATGAATACTTTGCGTCGATATTCACGAAGGAGAGGGGCTTGTTGACAGCTCCTGTCTCTGAGGGAGCTGTAGACCAGTTGAGGGAAATATCCATACTGAGAGAAGAAGTGTTAGAGCTTCTAGGTAGCATTAAAACTGATAAATCTCCGGGGCCTAATGGCATTTATCCCAGGCTGCTGAGGGAGGTGCGAGGTGAAATTGCTGGGCCTCTGATGCAAATCTTTGTCTCTTCTTTAGACAAAGTCGAGGTCCCAGAAGACTGGAGAATAGCTAATGTTGCACCGTTGTTTAAAAAGGGTAGTAGGGATAACCCAGGAAAAATTATAGGCTGGTGAGCTTGATGTCAGTGGTGGGGAAGATGTTGGAGGGGATTCTTAGATGTAGGATGTATAGGCACTCAGAGCGTTGCGATCTGATTAGGGATATGCAGCATGGCTTTGTTAAGGGGAGGTCGTGCCTTACAAATCTGGTAGAATTTTTTGTGGAGGTGATGAAAACAGTCGATGAAGGGCAAGCCATTGATGTCGTCTATATAGATTCCAGTAAGGCGTTTGACAAAGTCCCTCATGGGAGGTTAGTTGAGAAGGTCAAGACTCATGGGATACAAGGACAGGTAGCTAGATGGATAAATAACTGGCTTAGTAATAGGAGACAGAGAGTAATAGTGGAAGGGTGTTTTTCTAGCTGGAGGTCGGTCACTAGTGGTGTGCTGCAGGGCTCGGTATTGGGACCTTTTCTATTTGTAATATATATATAAATGACTTGGAAGAGGGAGTAAGTGGAGTGATCAGCAAGTTTGCAGACGATACAAAGATGGCTGGACTTGCGGATAGTGAGGAGCATTGTCAGGCGATGCAGCAGGACATTGATAGGCTGGTAGCTTGGGCAGATAGATGGCAGATGGAATTCAATCCTGATAAATGCGAGATGATGCATTTTGGGAGAAAGAATGTAGGGGGGAGGTATATGATAAAGGGTAGACCTATTAAGAGTATAGAAACGCAGAGGGACCTGGGGGTGCAGGTGCACAAGTCTCTGAAGGTGGCAGAGCAGGTGGAGAAGGTTGTGAAGAAAGCATGTGGTATGCTAGCCTTTATAGGAAGGGGTATAGAGTACAAGAGCTGGCCTTTAATGTTGCAGTTGTACAAAATGTTGGTTAGACCTCATTTGGAATACTGCGTCCAGTTCTGGTCGCCTTACTACCGGAAGGACGTGGAGACTCTGGAGAGAGTGCAGAGGAAGTTCACCAGGATGCTGCCTTGTATGGAAGGTCTAAGTTACGAGGAGAGGTTCGGCAAATTAGGACTGCTTTCCTTAGAAAGACGTAGACTTAGAGGAGATCTAATAGAGGTGTACAAGATTTTGAGGGGTATAGATAGAGTAAACAGGGTTAAGGTTTTTCCTAGAATGGACTCGAATAGCACGAGGGGTCACGGGCTTAGGGTGAGGGGGTAAGATATAATTTGGATGCTAGAGGGAGTTTTTTCACACAGAGAATGGTGGGGGTATGGAATGCGCTGCCAAGTAAAGTGGTGGAGGCAGGCACTCTGGAGTTATTTAAGAAATGCTTAAATGGGCACATGATCAGAATGGGAATAGAGGGGTATAGAAAACTGATTTAAAATAGGGATCATGAGCCTTGGGAGTCCTTGGGAAGTGTATAAATAGATGATGATGTTGATGTACTTGTTTTTATCCTACAGGTGCTTTGGTCCACCTTGTTGTCTAACGAGGGGCATACACGCGATGCGTCGTGAGACGGCTGCTCTTGGATTTTTTTTCGAAAGTATCCTAGTGCTCCACGTCGTTAGTGTACGCTTGACCCGGACCATTTGATGGGCAACACGACAGCTCAGTGACTATCGCTGTGCTGTGTATATACATGGATTTGGGCCTGTGTCTGTGGGAGTTTGCGCATTCTCCCCGCGCTTGCGTGGGTTTTCTCCGGGTGCTCCGGTTTCCTCCCCCATCCCAAAGATGTGCACTTCGGCTAATTGGCAAAACAAATTCTCCCTAAATTGTCTCAAATTTGGTTCTTAATCCATAGATCTATAAACATAGACAGGGATCACGGGTAGAGGTGGGAACATCGGGGTGGCGTCACGGGCTCGTTGAGCCGAAGGGCCTGTTTCCCCTGCTGTTTTGTTCTTTGTTCTTTGAATTATTATTGATGTATGTTAACTGAATGTAATTGATGTTTAAACTAATATGAGGCAGAAATGATCGGTACGAAAATTCTATAATTGATCTGTTATTGATGGTAGACGTCAGATGCATCGGAAATGTTCTGCCGCCCTGTTCCAGAGCTACATAACCCTTTTGGTCATCTCCAAGCAGCTGCTTTTTGTGTTTTTGTTTTAAATAAATGTTTCCTCCTTACACAGAGATATCTGCCTCGTGAGTTTTGTCTGTAGTTAAAGACAGTATTGGTCATCTCAAATTATCCCACAACACTCGTCATGATTTGAAAATTTATAATCTAGAATGTGCTTATGTCAAATATATCTCAGTCTCTTGGTTTCACCCCATGGTTTGCACCTCTGTTCTGTATATGTTCTCTATCTAGCTTGTGGCATGCCTGCCTTGTCAGTATTTCACCGGACAAAATATAGGGAGATTCACGCTGTTAACCCGTGCTGCAGCGACTCTGATAGTCTCCTTCACACTGTCCCTTAAAAAACCTACCTTCTGCCACGCACTACCCTGCATCGGCCTCTGATGAAGGAAAGCCCTTGCTTTTTAGAATTATTTGTAACCCAGTCAACAACAGATCAATTTATGAATGAAATCACCGAGGTTCTCCTCATTCTTCACTCATTCAGTCCCTCGGTTTCATCTTAAAAAAGGCAGAGATGAGGGTGTCTTTACACGGAAAGGCCACTGGGTGGCGGAGTGACCCTTTCACTGAACGGCCTTGAGTTCAACCACATCTCACCCGTGACTGGGAGAAGATGCCTGTCTGGGCAAGGCGGGGAATCCGGGAATAGGGAAAATGGAGCGGAGTTGGTGAGTATTGGAAAACGGAATTAAGCCAAGCCAGAGATGGTTAAATTTTCATTCAGTATTTATTTTAAAAATTCAGAGAATATTTTATAGCGACATTTTAAAGTTAGAAAAGTGAATATAATGATTGAGCTTCACATTGAGAACAGAACACACACACATGGAATCCGTCAATATTTATACACATGTTACATACATCAGAAACTGAAAACAGGACCTTAAAGAAAGAATAATTAAGAATAAGGAGTGAGAAACGTTTCTTATTTATACATGATAATTAAACTATGGGGTAACTATTAACCATAATTATTTTATAAGAAAAAATGTTTCACACTGAAACCTGAAATAATGTCCTTGATTGCTTCAGTTACAGATTCAGAATGATAAACTGAGAGAATTTTATTGATAGAGTCACCAAGAGCAGATATTGTATGCGAGCCATCCAGAGATCTTGGTAATCAGCTGAGGGAAATCGGCAGCGTCCAAAATTCAACCCATCACTTGATCTGTAAAAGAAAGATACAATAATGAAGGAGATGTTTATGATGCAGGACAGTAATATTGGAGTTTTTAATCAGTGAAACATGGAGAGATTTTCAAATCCATTCTGCTAGTTTGAAATGTGAGTGAATTGAATCATCTCACCTTCACCAGAGTGACTGCGGTGCTGTAGAAAATGCTCAGGAAGAACAGGACGATGAATGTGGAAGCGGTTGTCCAGATGTTGCTGTTATCGTCCTCACTGTCTTCAATCCAGATCCGATCGGTGGGGTCTAGGGGACAGAGACCAAGAAATGAAATTCGATTACTTTATTGATCCAGGGAATCTTATTGTTATTTTTCTTTTCCTTGTTCTCTTTCATAAGCTGTTAATTCATTCTCTTGTATAATTTTCAATGTTTGTCTGCTGTTAAATTCAGGACACTCAGTAACCGATCTCTGTAATTACTTTCACACCTGATATTTATTGATATTCCTTGGACAGTCCATGTCAGAAAGCACTGAAGATGTTTTTTTGAGTGTCAGTTCATTTCCGAACTATTTGCCACCATCCCTTATTGAAGAATGTTATGACTGATATTGAGGGATGTTCACTGATCAATGATTGTTGATGGTGACTGATCTATAAACTATGAATGCTGTTGTTTAAGAGCTGGGATGTAGTTTCTGATCTTTTCTTATTTATGGTGGAAATGGTAATAGATCTCTGGCTTAATTCAGTTTCTCAAAGTGTTTGTCGATGCAATGTAGATTGGGATAGTTATCGGTGGATATGTTCATTAAAATTCATCTTTGAGTTTTACTTTCATCATTTATCTGCCGTTTGTATTTACGAATTTGCGTTTGTGTGTGTGTGTATGGGCATCTCATGGTCTGCATTAATCTTTGGTTCTGAGTTAATATGTGTGTATCGGGGTTAATGTACATGTTCATTTGCCCGTGTTTGTTGATTTGTGCAGTTGTGTGTCTGCATCTGTATATATATTTTATTCTCCTGACTTTGTGAATATATGACTATTACTGTGTGAAATCTCTGTATATTTATTAATACCACTCTTAACGTGTGCACGTGTTCCTGCCTATTTCAATGTGTTAATTTCTGTCACTCGTGTAATGATTCCTTCCCTTTCTGTGTGTGTCTGTTACTCCGTGTGTTTGTTGCTTATCTGTCAACATGTTAGTGCATGTACATCCGTGTTGCTAGTTATTTATAACGATGTGATAATATATGCTTATGTTTCCACGTGTAGTAACGTGTGCTATGATGTCTCTTCGGTCTGGTAATGTGTGTTATGGTGTTCTGTTCGGTATGAGCATGTGAATGCTTGCATCCACATGTTTGCATGAAAATATTTTGCTGTCTTCATCTCTATGCAGTCTGTTAATGTGTGTATGTGTATTTCCCTGTATGAGTGTTAATGTGTATAACATTGTGTGTCTCTATTGTCTATATTCCCATCAGCGTGAACGTGTGATAACATTTATTTGTTTGGATGTATGTGTGTGTTTGTATAGGTGTGTGGACCTGCATGCGTGTGTATCTGTTTTTATTGTGTGTATGCATATGTATGTTTATGTTCTGGTCTGTGTACCTAGTTACTTTTGCAAAGGTGTGTGCATACTTGTGTGTTTGCCTGCGTATATGTGTGTGCGTTTTTACATATTTGATAATTTGTGTGCACGTTTTTGCTCTTGTGCCTACGTGTTGATGTGTGCATGTGCGAATATAGGTGTGTGCACATGTGTGTGTGTGTGTGTGAGAGAGAGAGAGAGAGAGAGAGAAAGATAATGTGTATGTGTGAGCCTGTGAATGGTGTACTTGCCTGTGTATATTTGCGTATGCGTGTATCTTTGTTCGTTGTCCACGAGTCTATTTATGTGAGCGTGCTTGTTTGTGTTCGTTTCTGCTTATATTCTGGTCCGTGAATATGTATTTGCACCTATCTATGCTTTATTGTGTGTGATGTGCATTAGTGTGATTCTGTGTCTGTATTTGAATGTGCGCCCATATTTCTGTATATGTATGTGTGTGTGGAGGGTATGTGCATGAGTTTGTGTGTGTATATTTACATGTATCTTTCTGTATTTGTTGTGTGCATATGTATGAGTATGTGTAGTTGTGCGTGTATTTGTGCATTCGTGTCAATGTGTGTGTGAACGCCTATATGTGTATTTATAATTGTGACAGTTTTGTGCAGTATTATCTGTGTGTGTATTTTTTAACTGTTGTTCCAAGTTTCATCGGTAATCATTAATTGAACATGATCCAGTCTATACGGATAAGGGAACATATTTTCAGTGTTTGCGGTATAAATTTATTTTATGTGAGTGGCACGGTGGTATCAGGAGAACGAGTGAAATCATTCATTCATGCACCTCACAAACCTCAGGGACAGAAGAGTAAAAACCGGGGAGCATTTAATCACCTGTTTAAATTTGTGTTAAGGGAAATCAATGCCAACAAATCTTTAACAGGAACAAGAGTTTTGAAATATTTTAAAATTATGCTGCAAAAGTATATATATTACACTGATTAAAATAATGATATTTCCAAATCTGCAGCAAGCAAACCAGAAGTTAATTTGTATTGTTAACAACTGAGTCCTTATTGTAGGGAGCCGCTCCCTTCCAAACACATTACTTGGGGAGAGGGAGGAGAGTGAGCTCTCTCTACCCAGTGAAGCAATGTCCCTAATGGTTCTAACCACTGAGGAGGTGAAGGTGCAGTGGATAAATAATGACATTCATTGAGGAATTTTCATTGAGGAAGTGGTGTTGCATGTGTTAGCTATTGCTTCTCCATTCTCTTTGTTGGGTGAGTGGGAATCCGGTATATTAACAATTTCACTCTCCCTCTCTCTGACTGGGGGATTGTTGCTCCATGTTTCTGTGTGATCCTCACTTCAGTTCCCAGTGGGTTTGGTGCAGCAGCTTAAAGCTGACATTAATGGATAAAGGCATGGACAATGAGAGAAGCAGGAACACCGAGATCTAAATATTGTGTTTGTTGAAATTGTCTGATTCCTCCTCAGCAGGAGGAAAGTCGGTGAAGATATTTTGCAGAATTCTGTAATGAATGTGGTCTACTGTATCTGGGTGTACTGAGCTGGGCGCACTGGCTCAACAAGACTTGGGCCAGAGACCTGACAATATCTGACTCAAACTAAAGATCTCTAAGGAAGAAAAACTGGAAAACAATCAATTAAGGAATTGGGAATTTCGTTTGTCGTTAGAAGAAAAAGATTTTATTATTTTTATTGAGGTTTTTAATGTAACCGAGTGATTCTCATTGACATGAATTAACAGTGTCCATCAGTGCAAGAGAAATGTTCACAAAACTGGGTTTACCGCTGGATTTGTCAACCGTTCTGTTGATGATCTTCAAGGGGATGGCTTCATGTCCCACCACACAGGAGTAAGAAGCGCCGCTGGACCATTCCTCTGCTGCAATGGATAAGAGGCTGTACATGAAGAAGGAGTTATTGTCGTTCTCCGCCACCACCTCGGTGTTCCTGTAGTTCTTGGGATTCAGCGGCTTGTCGTTGACGGTCCACTTGACGAAGATCTCTCGGGGGGAGAAACGTCTCACTAAGCAGCTGAGGGAGACGAATCTCTGAGCGGAGACTTCTTCTGCCAAGGGCAGGAGGACAGAGACGATCGGTTCTCGCGGATTTGGATCTGCAGAAAATGTACAATAAATGTCAATAAACTGGAGAACTCTGGGGACAATCAAACCGCTGGTTAGATATCAGGAAAATGCTTTTCTTTTGATTTTAAATGTTTCTATTATTGATTTCCAGCTTGGAGGGAGGTGAACACAATTGTTTTCTCAAATAACTAGGGGATTGGACTGGAAAATTTCAGAAAGTTTACAGTATAGAATTTGGCTCAACTGATCTACTTTTCATTTTGGTTTTCTGGTTTTATGCTCCACATCAGGCTCCTTCCTTCTTTTTCGATCTAAACCCAATAACATCACCTTCAATTCACTTTTCATTCATCAACACATCAAACTTCCCCGTAAAAATATCGACCGGCCCAGTGTCTTTTAGTTATTCGAGTTTCCATTCAATGGGAGACCATTAATGCACTGAATACTGAATATTAAATCTTCCACTGGAGATACTCACTGTGATGCATTTATATAGAAATATAGAACAGTACAGCATAGCACAGGCCCTTCGGCCCTCAATGTTGTGCCGAGCTATGTCCAAACCCAAAATCAAGCTATTCCACTCCCTATCATTCTGATGTGCTCCATGTGCCTATCTAATAACCGCTTGAAAGTTCCTAAAGTGTCCAACTCCACTATCACAGCAGGCAGTGCATTCCACACCCCAACCACTCTCTGGGTAATGATTCTACCTCGGGTATCTCCCCTGTATCTCCCACCATGAACTGTAAAGTTATGCCCCTTAGTAACAGCTACATCCACCCAATGAAATAGTCTCTGCATGTCCACTCTATCTATCCCCCTCATCATCTTATAAACCTCTATTAAGTCGCCTCTCATCCTCCTCCGCTCTAAAGAGAAAAGCCCCAGCTCCCTCAACCTTTCCTCATAAGACCTACCCTCCAAACCTGCCTGGTAAATCTCCTCTGCACTCTCTCCAATGCTTCCATATGCTTTTTACAGTGAGGCGACTAGAACTGCACACAATATTCCAAATGTGGTCCGGTATAGTTGCAGCATAACCCCACGGCTCTTAAACTCAAACCCGCTGGTAATAAACGCGAACACAAAATAAGCCTTCTTCACGGATCTATCCGCTTGAGTGACAACCTTCAGAGATGGATGTGAACCCCAAGATATCTCTGTTCCTCCACATTCCTCAGAACCCTGCCGTTGACGCTACATTTACTGCTTCAATCTCTCAGCTCACCTGTTTCCTTGTGGATGGATTTTCTTAAAGGAGTCGGCAGATCCTGATGGCTCACCACGCACTCAAACACAATCCCACTCAGCCAGGATTGTGTCGAGATGTTTAAGTTGCTGATCACGCTGTCAGGATCCTCTCCGGGCTTTTCTGCAATCTCTGATTTCAGGTAATTCCTGTCTTGGATCCAGGACACGTTGCCTCCATAAGGAGCATTGGAAATGATGCAGGTTAAGGTCACTGTCGCCTCCAGTAAGACCTGCTCTATTGGGGGCGGCCGTATCGTCACTGTGGAATCATGGCACTGGGAAGAATCTGTAAATGACAAATGAAAATCAACCCTAGTCCCCCTTCAGAAGCAGGACAGCAGTACTCAGGCTGAAGGAGACAAAGTTGCCTGAGATATATCAATCTCTATCACATTTCAACCTCTATAGGGGATGGAAAACCAGCTTGCTGTGTGAAATTATTCTCTTCATTGAAGTATTTTAGCAACAGTATCATTCTCATGGATCAGCATTGTAGCATTCCCAAACAAATATAACAATGCCGAAACTCAGGAACAAAGTACTGGCAGTTGGTTTATAAATGGGGTGGATGCACTTTCTAATGTTTTACTCCCTGTGCTGTGACCTGTGAAACAGTCCGATACCTACTGTCTCTCCAAATCTTACCCTCTGTCTCAGGAAAAAGCTGACAGCAAGGCCACTAGCCGACAGCAAGGACTGTGGAGAAATAGATTCGAATGTCACTATTGCAGATGGTGAAACGTGAATTTAATAAACATCCATAATTATAAGTCAAATGATCATCATGAGGTCTTTGTTGTAAAAGCCCATCCTGGTTCACGAATGTTCTTTAGAAAAGTAAATTTGTTCTCTTTATCTTGCCTGGCATGTATGTGACTCCATATCCACAGCAACGTGGTTGACACTTAAGTGCCCCTCCCCAGGGATGGGAAATAAATGCACATCTCATGAAGAGACAACAAAAATTGCTGTTGAGATGAAATTCTGAATGGGAAACTGTCCTAATGCAGCAATACACATGTCAGTAAATTAGAAATTGTTCGATGCTTTGTACTAATTTTGATAGATCCTAATTCCGATTAACATCAGAGTGGTATATTTTATCCTCGGTTTGAGTCTCTTACCCTGTGATGCGCTGATGTTCTGACTCTGAGTGAATCCTTGATGAGTGACTTGGCAGGTATAGACCGCTTTACTGAACCATTCCCCAGAGGAGACCGTCAGCCGACTGCTGGCCGAGAAGTTCCCATTCACTTGGTAGGCGGGAGAGGTGACAATTCCTGAAACTATGTGTTTTCCATTCTTCAGCCAATTCACCGTCATTGACTTTGGATAGAAGTCGATGATTGAACAGACGATGGTTGCAAATTTCCTGCGTGTGATTTCTTCACTGGAACTCATGGTGAGGATAACGGTTGGGTGGATATCATCCTTAGGACCTTCAGAAAACACACATTAGTCATTTCCTGCAGAAGATGTTGATCAATCACACTTCTTTCTACATTACTGACTCAATTGCAGTCAACAGACACTAACCGGGACAATCCATGGGTCCAGATTACGCACATCTATTTAAATGAATTACAACCAAGGCCCTACACAGGATTTCCACACAGCGTTTTTGCTTTACACTAGCTGCACAACACTTACATTGCATTTCAACGCTCTTGACTATGTCGCTGTGTCGAACCTCACAGTCAATTCTGGGACATTCTCCCGCTGAGCCGGGGATGGTTAACTGGCTGCTCAGAGTGTAGGTTCCCTTCGTGTTTCTCACTGACGGGTAAGTCTTAAACCCAGTGGTGATCTGTTGCCCATTTTTCTTCCAGGTTAGTTTGGAGACATCTGGAAAGTAGTCCATCGCCAAACACCCGTAGATGACGGAGTCGTCGGAGCTGTGTTGATCACAGGAGGAGACCAGGCTGTAGAGAGTGGGTGGAGATGGTGTCGCTGGGAAAGAGTAGACGATTGAACGAGTTAGACTCTTATTTGCGTTTAATAAGTCATCAAACATATTGTTACAAAGATGTTTCTATTAGATATAGCTCTTGGTGTTAAAGGAATATGGGTAGTAGATATGATCAGGATATTGATGAATTCTGACCAAAGTGAATGGCGGAGTACGCTCAAAGGGCCGAATGGCCTACTCCAGATGCTATTTTCTATGCTTCTAACTCGAACATTGATTAGAATTATGAATTTATTCTTATATTCCCGATTAAAACCTTCACCCATCTTTGAGATTATGTTACTTCTATCATTTGGGAATCGTCATTTCTGTAGAAATAAATGTGTAGAGTATAGGGCTAATGGTAGGGCTCTTAATAGTGTTGAGGAACAGAAGGATCTTGGTGTATGTGTCAATAGATCCCTGAAAGTAGGCAGTCAAGTGGAAAAAGTTGTTAAGAAGGCATATGGAGTCTTAGCTTTTATTGGCAGGGGGATTGAATTTAGGAGCTGCAGCATCATGTTGCAACTGTACAAAACTCTAGTGCGGCCGCACTTGGAGTATTGTGTGCAGTTCTGGTCCCTACATTATAAGAAAGATGTGGAGGCATTGGAGAGGGGACAGAGGAGGTTTACCAGGATGTTGCCTGGTATGGAGGGCAGGTCCTATGAAGAGAGGTTGAAGGATTTGAGGTTGTTTTCGTTAGAAAGGAGGCGGCTAAGGGGGGATCTTATTGAAGCATATAAGATAATTAGAGGTTGGATAGGGTGGACAGTGATAGCCTCTTTCCTAGGATGGAGAAAGCTAGCACGAGGGGACACAACTTTAAATTAAGGGGTATGAGTTATAGGACGGATATCAGAGGTAGGTTCTTTACTCAAAGAGTGATTAGGGAGTGGAATGCCCTGCCTGCAGCTGTTGTAGATGCGCCAAGTTTGGTGGCGTTTAATAGGTTAGTTGATAAGTATATGGATGAGAAGGGAATGGTTTAGTTAGGAGGGGCATTGCTTTTTATTTTGGTCGGCACAACATCGAGGGCCGAAGGGCCTGTTCTGTGCTGTATTGTTCTATGTTCTATGTTCTATGTTCATATCCCTGTTTCCACTTCTATCAAATTGGGAAGAAGGAAAAAAAACATTCTGATAGTCTCAAAATGATATATCATTCATTGGATTAACAGAGAAGAGCAAAGATTTTTTCCATTATTGCCACAACTATTTATTTCTCAAACAACAGCACTTTGTGATGAAGAAGTTGTCTCTTCATTCATATCATCCACTCACCTGATGAGGGAGCTCCAAAAACTCGCGATTCCAAATAAACCTGTTGGACTTAAACCTGGTGTTGTGGGAATACTTACTGTGCCCACACCAACCTAACGCCAACATCTCCACTCTCGGTTTTGAAATTGTCTATGTTCAAACTGAAAGATGCCCCTTTCTCTTTCCAAATCTCTCCCTCTCCCTTCACAAAAGATTAGTGACTTTGTTTCAGAAATACCTACGGAATGAACACTTACTGACTGATCAGGAAATTTGAAATGTGATTACAAATTGAAACAAATGCAACATTGACTCATTGAAGGATCATACATTAATAGTAAGAGTTGGCCATTCGGGCTTTGAAATCTCCTCCATCATTCACTAAGATTACCCATGAGCTGATTGTGGTGCTAGCTCTATGTTGAACCTCTCACTCCATCCGTCCGTCTCCCGCTTTCTGCCTATTGTCCCCAGCTCTTTGCCCTTTCCCATGGCTCTCTGACTTTCATGGTTGCTCTTTTTCCCTTTCATCCAGCTCTCTGTATTTCCACTTATCTCTCTCCATATCCTTCCAGCTCTATGCCCTTTCCACCGGCTCCTCCCCCTACGCTTTTCCCCAGCACTCTGCCCTCTGCCCCTTCTCTCTAGCGTCTTTCTCCTTTCCTCCAGCTATCTGATCGTTCCCCCTGATTCTCCTGCCCTTTCCCCCTGCGCTGTATGTCCTTTCCCACGGCTCTCTGCCCTTTCCCTCGACTCTCTGAGGTTTCTCTTGCCTGCCTGCCCTTTCTCCTGGCTCTTTCCCCTTTTCCTGGCCTTTTCTCCCATCACTGTCCTTTCTCTTGGCTCTGTCTCCTTTCACTGGTCTCTCTGCCCTTTCTCCTTGCTCCATGCCTTTTCTCTTCTCTCTCTGCCCTTTCCCCTGGCTTTTCGCCCTGTTCCCTAGCTATGTGCCCCTTCCCTTGCCTCTCTGCCCTTCCCCCGGCTCTCTGCTGTTTCCTCTGCCTCTCTGCCTCCCCCCCCCCGCTCTCTGCCCTTTCCCACGCCTCCTGTTCTCCCCTGACTCTTTGCCATTGTTCCTGGCCCTGAGCCCCTAGCGATTCCCTCCACCTCTCTGCACTCCCAGGGCAGCTTCTATATTTAAACACCAAACTGCCAGTTGAGATGTTTCTTCCCTCTCGTTGCAGACCTCCCTACACAGATTCAGTGAGTGCGAGTGAGAGGAGGTGAGTGTGTGAGGGTGAGCGATTGAATGAGTGAAGTTCATTGATGAATGATGATGTATGAGTGACGGAAGATGGGTAAGTGAGGGTGAGTGAGTGAAGTTCTTTGAGTGAGGATGAGTGATTGAGGGTGAGTAAGTGAGGATGAGGGTGAGAGAGCGTGAGTAAATGAGGGTATGTAAGAGAGTGTAGGTGAGTGAAGGTGGCTGGATGAGTGTAGATAAGCAAGAATGAAAGAATGAGGGCGAGTGAGGATGTGTGAAGGTTAGCGGAGGTGGGTGAGTGAGAATGAGTGAACGAGGATGAGGAAGTGAATGTGACTGAGTAAGTGAGGGGTGAGAGAGACTGAGTCAGGATGTGTTATCCAGATTGGTGTGTGAGTGTGTGGAAGGGAGAATGAATGCGGATGGATGAGAGAGTGAGGGTGTGTGAGTGAAGGTGTTTGAGAGAGGGTGAGTGATTGAGGATCTGTCAGTTAGGGTGCGTGAAGTTGAGTGATGGTGTGTGTGAATGTAAGTGCTGAGTCTGAGTGAGTTTGAATGGGTGAGACAGGGTAAGTGTGTGTGAGAGAGAGGGTCATTGAGCTTGAGTTTGTGGGGGTGAGTATGAGCGAGCGTGAACGAATGCAGTGAGTGAGTGAGAGTGAGTTAGAGTGAGTGAGACTGGTTGAGTTAGAGTGGGTAAATGGGGTGGGTGAGTGAATGGGATGAGTGAGTGAGGGTAAGTGAGAGTGAGTGAGACTGGATGAGTGAGGGTGGGTAAATAGGGTGACTGAAGAGCGAGAGTGAATGTGGTGAGTGGGTGAGGGTGGCTGAGTGAGAATGGACTAGTGGGATAAGTGAATGACAGTGAATACGAATGTCGGTGTCTGACTGAGGCTGTATGTCAGTGAGTGAGGTTTAGTGATTGAGGTTGAGTGAGTGAGGTTGAGTGAGTGAGGTTGAGTGAGTGAGGTTGAGTGAGTGCTGGTATATGAGTGTGGGTGGCTGAGTGACAGTGACTGAATGAGTGAGGGTATGTGAGGGTGAGTGCGTATGAGTGAGTGAGTGTGGGTGCGTGAGTGAGGGTGTGAGTGTGAGTGAATGTAGGTGAGTGAGTGAATGTGAGTGAGGGTGTGAGTGTGAGTGAATCAGGGTGTATGACGGAGGTTGAATGAGTGAAGTTGAATGAGGGTTTGTGAGTGAGTGTGAGTGAGTGAGTGAGGATGGATGAGAGTGAGTGAGCGAATATGAGTGAGAGATTGTGAGTGAGTGAGTGTGTGAGGGTGAGAAAGTGAATGTGTCTAAGTGCGGGGTGAATGAGGATCAGTGAATTTCTGAAGATGAGTGCGTGAGGTTGAGTGTGTGGGGGTGAGTGTGTGAGGTTGAGTGTGCGGGGGTGAGTGTGTGAGGGGTAGATGAGTGAGCAAGTGTGAGTGAGTGAGGGTGAGTGAGTAAGCTTGAGTGAGGATGAGTGAGTGAGAATGAGTGGGGATGAGTGAAGTTGAGTGATTGGGGATGAGTGATTGAGGGTGAATGAATGAGGGTGAGTGAGTGAGAGTGTGTCAGTGAGAGTGAGTGAGTGGGGATGAGTGAAGTTGACTGATTGGGGATGAGTGATTGAGGGTGAATGAATGAGGGTGAGTGAGTGAGAGTGTGTCGGCAAGGGAAGATGGGTAAGTGATGGTGAGTGAGTGAAGATCTTTGAGTGTGAGGATGAGAGATTGAGGGTGAGTGAGTAAGTGTGGGGGAGGGTGAGAGAGTCAGTGAGCCTCCTCCTCCTCTTCCTCTCCATCGATCTTTTCCCGATTCTCTACATTGATCCGCTTTCAGTAACAGGGCTGTGTAAAGTCAGGAATCCGTGTAGATCACCGGGCAGCTGCTTTAATGTCGGTGCCTTTCTTTATCCCTTGATTCACCAGCCTTTGATTGAAGAAGTTTCTCCTCAACTCAGTTCTAAACTGTTCCCTCTTATTTTGAGGCTGCGTCCTCTAGTTCTGCTATCTCTGGAATTCTCTGCCCATTGGAGTGGTAGAGGCTACCTCCCTCGATATATTTAAGTCACGGGTAGATAAGTTTCTGATAGACAAGGGAATGAAGGGTTATGGGGAGAAAGCGGGAAAGTGGAACTGATCCACTTCAGATCAGCCATGGTCTTATTGAATGGCGGGGCAGGCTCGAAGGGCGAGATGACCTACTCCTGCTCCTATTTCTTATGTTCTTATTTGAGAGAGAGAGAGATGCGGGTGCAAGAGGCATTGTGAGAGAGTTGTGTGAATAAATGTGAGGCAACAGCGTGTGTGACAGAGTGTGAAAGAGAGAGTCTGTGTGCGAGAGCATGAGACTGTGCTTATGTGAGTGTGTGTGTCTGCGTGTAAGAGAGAATGTGTATGAGGTGGTGTGCGTGGGTGCTTTTGTGTATGAGGGTATGAGAGTCTGATTGAGAGAGCGAGAGTATGTCTGTATTTCTATTTGAGAGAGTATTTGGATCGTGAGAGAAAGAATATGGGAGAGAGATATCGTCTAAGAGAAAAAGTAATTATGCGTATGTATATGTGCATGTGTGAGAGAACATGAACGTGTGTATGTGTGTATTTATGTGTGTAAGAGAGTAGGTGATGTGTGTAATCTCTATCTGGTTGATCCATTCTGGAAAAGCACACTCACTCCACACATACTCACCCACACACACAGTAAGTGGGAGTGACAAGTGAGCATAAGAGGGACCGGGGGCAAATGTTGGAAAAATATTTAAACCTTTCATCAGTCAGTCACAATTGAATAATTTCCTCTTTCCTCAATGAGCAAAATTTGTAAAATCTCATTAAATGTGACACAATCCAAGGCAAAACCACCCACAAAATTACCCGCCCCCTCATTCACCCTATTTACTCTCTCTATCACTAACAAGCAGTGTCAGCAGTGTGGATTATATACAACATGCACTGCAGCAACTCACCAAGGCTCCATAGAATACACTGTCCAAACCCGCTGCCTTTACATCCTAACAGGACAAGGGTAGCAGCCACATACAGACGCTATTAGCTGCAATCTCCCCTCCACAACACACACCATCCCGACATGAAACAATATCTCAGTTCATTCATAGTCGCTGGGTCAAAATCCTGGAACTTCCTGCCTTAAGCACGGCCGATGCCTGCAGCATGTGGACTGCAGCCATTCAAGGATGCTTCATACCAACACTTTGTGAAGGAACAATTAGGGAAGATTAAAAATTCTGGCCGAGCAAATGACTCTTAAACCCTTTAGAAGATTAAAAATAAGATGCAATTGAATTTAACCCTTCAATTGTCATACTAAACTGCTCAGGGACCGCTGTACTATGGAGCATCATATAGTAAATCTCACTTTGTATTTGCTCATCGAACATTCCCAAGGTACATCACTGCTTAAAAATCACCCAATTCTCCCTGTACGTCTGAAGCTTCTGCTCTCTCTGATGGTCACAATATGCTTTAGGGATCTCACTTCTGCGACACCGAATCAAGTATCAAGTCAAACTGTCACATTTCTCACAGATACAAGCGTATTGAAGAAATAAATCAAATTTCACTCCCCGAAATACAGCAGAAGGAACCAAAAGATTTACAACCAGTCAGGGAGATTCCTGGACCCAACACAGTGACCACGCGCACAGGAACAGAACAAACACAAACGGTGCAACAGTCGAGTTCCCAGCAGCTTGTTATGTTCAATCTGTAAATTTCATTCAAACTGTTGTATTCTTATTGATCAATGGTTAACTTACAACAACAGATAATCAATAACTTATTTTAAATTAAACTGATATTCATTTGAAAACTCCCTTCGACTTTTAATTATATATCTCTGTTTGCATCACTTCTCGAAAACCATGTAAGATGTAATTTCGCTGAAAATGAGCAATTAAAAAACAGATTCTGGACAGTTCAATGTCCCTAACAGAGATGCAGTGACACAGTAACAGTTCAATGTCCCTAACAGAGATGCAGTGACACGGTAAGAATTAAACTAACAAGAAACATTTACATTGAAAATCAGTTTCTGATCCGATCTAATTTTTTAATTAAATGTAATCAACAAAATAATCAAGGCAAAATACTTTATCGAGCTGAGCATAGCTGAGTAATGTTTTGTTTCTGAATTTATTTTCGGTATAATTAAACATTCTCTAAAACGGATGATATTTTACACGCCGGTGCACTATTCAAGCCTTTTGTTTTGAATTAATAGCACCAATATTGTTATTGTTAATTGGCAGTTAGTTTTCTTTCATTGATTTGTACTCCGTAATAAAATTAGTTTTCATTCATTCAAAACTCGCCTTTGCCTGGAACATTGTGAGGTAATTAGGTTCCAACTAAATCTTAAACAATAAACTTCAAATTACTGAGTGGAAATATTCAGACATCTGTAATTTATTTGTTTAAATCGAATCACATTGTAATGTTTTCATTTCCACTTTTATTCCAGATGTCTTATTATAAACTACAAACGCGTTATAAATGCGTGAATTTGGATTTATTGTAAGGCCTGGCAGTTTGAGATCGATGAAACATCTTCTTAGATTTAATAATTTAGACAATCCATACAATTTAATTACTGAACATATCGTTTAATTTAAGAAAATTTGAATTAAACAATGAAAAATTCAATGAATACAATTGATTCAAATCTTGTGCAACACTGAAACATGATGCACAAAATAACTCGAGACTTTTTCTTCAATATAATATTTAGTAGGAATTAAACATAATGTTCAAATAGAATCAATGCTTCTATTCTGTCATTTATTCATCCAATAATCCTATTCTGTGTTCAGCAGTAATGAGACGGGATGTTTTTATTAAGAGCAGGGCAAATATTATTTTTATAATATTATTTTAATACTTTCATATAAATTAATCTGTTTGAATTTCAAGTATTAACTTGTCAATCTCTAGCCAGTTTCTGTTGGCACCTTACGACAATACAAACACGATTATATGAACAATTGCTTCGTGTTAGCGAATTCCACCTGTCAGAAAACTGCGTTTATTCTGTCAAGTTCATTCAAAATGTGGGATTCTAATTGATCAATTGTCACATTACGACAACAAAATCAATAACTTATTTTAAATTAAACTGATATTCATTTCAAAATCCTCTTCGAAGTTTATCTACTTCTCCCTGTCTGTCTCAAATCTCGAAAACTGGGCATTTTTTTTCTGAAAATGAGCATATAAAATGTAACAAATTCAGGGTAGTATAACATCCCTAACAAAAATATAGCGACGCAGTAAGAATTATAATCGATTTATCTTAAGTCGGTTATCATGAATGAAATGCTCTAACTTATTTTATGTTTTTCCGATACCTGTTTGTTTTATTCTGACAAGGATTTTTAAACGCAGTTTGTTTAAAAAGAGTTACCGCTCAGGATAACAGAGGTTAAAAAAAATACAGAAACTATTGAGAAACAATTTCACAAATTTTGAGATGCGATTAGCGATTAATTACTAATTATTTGGAAGGAATGTTGAGCTTGCACAGAAAAAAAAATGTACTAATCAGAGACAAAAATTGCCAAATAGCAAAGCCTTATTCTCCAAAACTCAGATTTAAGTGAATGCGAACTTCATCGGGATATAACAATTAACGCAGAATATCTTGTTGAACTGAGCGCTGTTTGGAAACAGCTTGTTATCATTGAAATAGTTTTTAGAATTATCACAAAATATTTCCAGCCTAGAAACGTTTCTGGTCATGTTAGTTGTGTGTTAGGAGGGATTAATGAATAATGATATTAATATAAAATAGTCTTTGTTGAATATGGAGTTATATTACCGATTTAAAAATGTTTGCTTTATATTCATTTTATGATTAAACTTGTTAATGAGAAGTTTTCAGTTACAGCAACGAGTTAGTGTCCGAATGAACGTTGTATGTCATGATTTATTTTAATTTGTAAACGTTAATTACAGTTTATAAAAATGCTGTGGTATCTTTATTTTTCCCCAAAACTTGTCTGTTTTCTCCCTATAAGGATTTTTAAACTCACAGATTGTTTGCATTCAACCAGAAAACATGTAACCGCTCAGTGTCACCGAGTTTAAACAATGCAGAAACAATGCCGAAACATCAAACCATTTCACACACTATAATCATTCACAGCGACAGAACAGCAGAACCTCCTCAACAGAAACACACCAAAACACATCAATGAGGGAATGGATCCGATTCATGGACCCTCAACTCAATTATCCGTCCAACAAAATCAAAGATATCATTGCAAGAAAATCTTAATATCCAATCCAGAAAACCAGCTCTTCACCAAATATAGGAATGGCCAAACTAAACAGAAATCTGGAATGAGAGCAATAGCATTGCGAGGAGGTGGAAAATGTCAAACAAATTAACATTGAAACTTTACCACATTTTATTCATATTGGGTCATATTTCAAATAGATTTCAAACATACTTAAACATTTGGATAGTAAAAGCTGCAGCCATCTGGTACCACCGAGATAAATCATTGCATGTATTCCAAATTATAAATGCAGTGACAAACCAGGTTTTAGACGAGTGGCATAAACTGTGATTTGGTTTAACAGCAATTATCAGTTATAATTTATAAAATACAAACTCAATAAAGCCTGATTTCTGTGTGCAGACATCCGTCAAATAGTTTAAAACCCGCAGACTTTATATTCAATCATAAACTGTATAACAGCTCAGTATCACGGAGTGTGAACAATGCAGAATCGCCAAAACATTTCACAAATTTTATTTATTCAATGTCACCTAGACAGACAGTCTCCTCACCAGAAAAATGCATCACTGAGGGACTGACACCCAGTTCATGCAGAAGCCGCTCAGTTCTACAGTTTCAACAGAATCACATTTCACATTGGCAGAAAATCTCAATTTAAAATCCAGCCAATCCACCCATCACCAAACTAACTAATAATCATAATAAGTACAACAATAACATAACAATAACCAGCCTTGTGATTCAGTGGAACATGTTCATGACATTAATGCAGAAACATTAACACATTTTGTTAAGATTAGGTTAGATTTCAAACACTTGTAGAGTAGATGGTGCAACTTGCAGCCACTAGATGTCACCGAGATTAAATGTTGCAGAAACACCGAACTGTTTAACATTTAAAGTAACCCAGCTACACACTGTCCTCAGCAAATAAACACCAAATCACAACAAGAAACTGCATCACTCAGTATTAACTTTTGGCAAATAACAATAGAATTCTATAATCCCCATTTTAAGCAGGAGCACATGAAACATTGTAAAGGTTTTCAGCACAGAATCCACCAACCACATTTCAGTGAACAAGTGAATTAATAAAATCGAGAAAAATATAAAAAAAAACTCAAATTAAACACTGACTGAATAAATGTATGGTTCTTACTTGTAGTCACCGTCACCATGGTCCCTTGTCCCCAGTAGTCCATGGCATCACAGTGTCACATTCTCTCCGCTGGATCATACAATAACCATCACTGCACAAAATAGACAGAAATCCATCAGTATTTTAAAGATTCACAACCCAGAGGTAAAGTAAATCATTGCATTTTCATGGAATTATTATTGTATTGGTGGATATAGTTCACTCCACATATAACCTTAATGTTTTATATTTCACAGAGGATCACATGATCAAGTTATTGAAAACACTAACTGATAATCAAGTAGTTATCACAAATTTTCTCTATTAATTCTCGCTGTTTGTGTAGTGCTGGGACATAATTAGTACAGCACTGTAAATAATGCCGCATTGTAAAACAAAACACTGCCCCAGCTTCGGTCAATTAGCGCTGAGGGGTTTTTGTATTGACAGTAATTGCTGTGCCATCCCAGTAATCACAGTGAGACACAGCATGTCAAATACTGTGCCCGCCTGCTAAATGTGAAATACAGAGATTTAATATGATTGTTCTCTCAAAAATCTGATACTGCCTCATGCACGAGCGAATGAGTGAGTTATTTCAGCTTGACCTAGTCATTACATTTATAAAGGGCATCGGATTGCTTGTAAACTCTTTGTGTAGATTTAGCACATTGGTCAATATATATTTTACGGGAAGAGTTTTATACCTTTTCACAAATTAATATTACTTCCAAACATTATTTCATTGAAGCTTCGTTTACGCTGAAAATCCTGCTGTGGTACTGATTACCAATTTGAACAATCTCTTTCCCTGAGGTTTTTGTGTGAGGATATCGCTGTGCTCAGCACTGTGACCCACTGTAGTATCACAGTGACACACACCCGCACAAAAACTACACTCACTCTCTGTTCAGTATTGCCGCTCGATATTTACTTCAAATAGAACATTATTTCGGTGTAATTTAAAATTTATACAGCAGCTAACAAAACACAATCTGGAAACACTTCCTCCAAGTATCAAAAATAGTAAAACGAGCATTATATCCAGGTGTGTAATTGCTGAAACTGTTAACAGTAAATATAAACAGAGTGAAAATCTCAGCTCATTATGGCTGTGTTTTTTTTGGTTTAATGTTTAATTTTCACTAAGTTGGGTTTGTCAGAATTGGTTTGTGTTTTGGTTCTGATCACTGTCGTTATTACTGTATTTAAAACAGATACTGACCTTCAGCTTATGATGGAAGTTGCGGAACCCCCTTTCGAGCAGTTCTTGTCCGGGTCCATCCCTGGTTCCTCTCGCTGTGGTCTCTTGCACAGTAATAGATGGCGGTGTCTTCGGTCTCCAGGCTCGTCATCTTCAATGAGAAGATGTTGTTTGAAGTGTCTTTGGACGCAGTAAATCGACCCTTAATCGCTGGGGCGTAGTTGTTGTTGGATGAACTATAGTAATAAAGCAGCCACTCCAGCCCCTGTCCGGGAACCTGTCGGACCCATTGCATGTAAGCGCTGCTAAGATCGAAGCCGCTGGTTTTACAGGTCAGGGTCAGGGGGCCTCCGGGACGTCCGGTTTCTGCCTCTGCCTGAGTCAAAACAACCTCCGACTGGACACCTAGAAAAATAGATCAAAAAACCCCGAGGATTAATCCTGGTGAACTGATTGCTGACTTTGCAACAAAGATTGAGATAGTAACAGTGAGAGACTTGGGACAATTACAAAGAAAAGTTACTCACCGGATAGGAAAGTCAGCAACAAACTGAGAGAAATCGCTGACCTCATCTTTCTGGTGATTTGGGAGAAATGTTTGTGTCAGGAACTCAGTGAACAAACCAACTCCCGGACTGTTGGATTGCGGTCCCAGTGAGCGGTATTTAAATACCCGGCAGAAGGGGGCGGCTTTCCGGGCGCCGCCTGTTGATTCCCTGCTGGAGGCGGCGACTCGATCCACGTCCCACCTTCCACAACCCCAACAGAACAGACTCCCAGATTTATAATAGGTTAATATTAAAATGGACATTTTATCTGTATCGGGATAGTGTTTGGCTGGATATGTTCATTGTAATGTCTGCATTGTTTCTATTGGTGATATTGCATTTCATCATATCTTTATTTGTTTAAAATTAATTCCATTGTAAATATGGTGCTTTTATTACCACGCTCCTAACAAGAACACAAATCTAAAAATGATGAAATAATATTTTCAAAAAAATAAGGAGACCGTCAGTCTATTTTGCAACAATTCTTGGTCTCTGTCACATTACAATAATAAAGCATAATTTATTAGAAGAATTGTTATCGATTTCTGTAACTAAAAGAGGGGGATGAACAAAGTGATTTTATTTACAGTGTGGATGACTATCACTGAACAAGATGGGTTTGGAGATGAGAAGAAACTCTCACAATACAATGTTTCTCCTCATATTTGTCAAACTGCCCCAATCTCGAAGTCAGCCTTTTGAAAATAATAAGAATCCTGCCCTCTGATAATTAAGTAACGAGTTGTCCGAAAAACATAAAATTAACATCGACTTTTGACAGAGAAGTTCATGAATTGGAACGGACACTGAGGTCATTAAAGTTCTCCTTCAGCATCCAAATCATTGCAGTTCACTCTATTGGCCACTGGCTATCTAACATTGGTAACACACGATATCAGGATTTTGCGGCACATTGCACAATATCACAAGAATAAATGTTTTATCTTCCATTGAATAAGGTTATGAATTGATCATTTCTCCACTCACTGGCAGCTAGGAGACGAATTCTCCAATAATGGAAATCAGATTAGACTGTACAATAGAACACGGTGCTAATCAGGTACAAGAGACGGTGCTGTTTAAATGAGATACAGAACTTTCAGAATATTCCAGGAATCCTCGCTATTCATGTCAGTTTTATGATGTTCTTTTAAAATTATTTCCATGCATTTTTGGCCATTGCTCTCTGTTGACTGGGGAACTGGGATCATCAACATCTCTCTCGCATTTCATGAAGTGGTTAATAAACATACTTTAATTATTGGAATGACATTTATTTGGAAGTTATTCAAATGAGAAATCATCTGGTCAATTTATTGTTTTGCGATTCTATTTACTCACATAATGAACAGGACATTGAATGAAAATATTTGATTGGAATGATGACAGCTTAAAATGCGCCTGTCTTGTGGGAATGAAACATTCATTGTTTAAAAGGCTGAACCTCATTTTGTCCATCCAGGTTCACGCTAATCCGTCCCTCACAGTATTTGGCAGCAATCCAGGCTGCTGCCAAATGTCCAAAGTTATTGACAGGAAGCATCTGGGAGTGTTTGTGCAGCAGATCAAAGATCTGTTTCCTCAGTACTGAGTGCTTGGCTGCAAGCCAACTTAAAACCCTTCATATTGTCAATGAGGCCTATTTATAAACAAATCTGCCCAGCAACAGTACTGGAGACACTTTAAGTTTTTAAAATTGTAAATCTGGGTAATTTTTTTTCCATCTCTAAAGAAAGGAAATTCATGCAGCTTCTCTGGCACCCTGTTAGCAACAATGATGATTTTTCTAACAAATCAAGATATTGTGATAGATGGATAGAAAAATTACAGGTAAACTGAGAGATGTCCCAGAGAGATGATACAGAAGCATGTATGTTTGTAATGTCTTTCCCATTATCTTTCCATGCGATGTTTGGTTGGAAAGACCAGCACTTTTTCCCTATCCCAAATTCTCCTGAACTGACTAGTTTTCTCGGTTACTTCTGAAGATATTGAAAAGTCAGCTATTTTGCTGTCCGTCTGGAGTGGCATCCTTGGGAGACCAGGTAGCAATGGCAGATTTCTTCCACTAGATAATCAGAAATGTTCCAATGGTCGCCATTAGTATCTATTCAAGAGTTATTAATAGAATTCAAATTCTACCAGCTGCAATGGCTCGACTTAATTCCCTGTCCTCACATTATTGTCCTGGGCCTTTGAATCACTGGATCAATTAATTTAATATTATGCCACAATCTACACAAACAATAGATGTATCACTGTGTTGATACAGGAATGAATGACATTTGAATGAATAATGTTTGGATGAATGACAGTTTGATGCCTGAATATTTTGATTGAGAAATCAGTGAATGGATTGATTGATGCATTGATAGATGGCTTTCAAAGATGCTACTCTACATTCCCATATTTGTGCTTGATTATTTCATAAGTTGAATCAGCTCCTTTATTCCATTTGTGTCAGTCTAATATCTCCAATTGTTCCAGAGTGTCTGGGCGAAATCCATCCCGAGTTTATCCAGAGTTCGCAAGCTGATCCTCACGAAGAGAAGGATGAGATATTCCTGCAGTTCAGATGGTTCATTTCTCTGCTGATGCTGAATCTTCATATTCAAGATAAAAAAGTGAACACTATTAGGTTGAGGAATGACGTCTGTAATGTTTGAAACATGCGGTTCATTCACGTAGAACAAATCACTCAACATGTCCTCACTCAAATTAGTGAATTCCCAAACTCTATCCATCCTCTACAAGGTAAAAGTGAGGAGTTATAAACAAAGAACCGTGCAAAACATGAACAGGCCCTTTTACCACCAAGTCTGTTCAAATACAGATGGTTGAATATTCTCTACTTGCCTAACTTGTGCCACTCAAAAAGTTCAATGCCATTCTGGAAGAAGTAGCTGTCTCGAAGGACACTCCACCCATCAGCTTTCCAAATCTTGCCACCACATTCTCAAATTATGGTTTGGCAACAAAAGTTGACTTTATTAGTGACGTCAAAATACCATGAAGTCATGTTAAACATATCATATCTCTGCTTATATTCAACTCGCCTCTGACTCTGTCTGTGTTACACTTGGCTCTGCACGGATCACATTCCAGCAAAACCTATCTAAGTTTTTTTTCCTGCACTCAGCTGAATATCAGCTGTCTATATGTGAGGCACAGATCCTGTTAATATACTAATTTCTAAATTATGGCTGCACTTAGCCACGTCTCTGCTAATCTGACAGGAGGCCTTGTCTTAATTCTTACTCCCTCAGAACATTTACCACTGTATACTAAACTGGAAATATTGTCTCCATGCATTACACATGGTTCTGTCACAGTTATTTTGTTAATAGTTCATTAGATTTTAATAATCTAGGTCCTTTTTAAGTTAATGATGTACCAATCCATGTATTTGATTATTTAAAACTATGTCATGTCTCAGTTTTGTTATACTTTTCAATACCTCCTAACTGCTGTATTATCCGAATCTCATTGTGTATCAGTCTAGAGCCTGTATCAACAATTACTATGAATAAAGTGGGCTCTGTTTCAGTTTATATCAGTCAAGGTACTGTATCAGTAATTATCACTAACGCACTGGACTCTGTCTCAGTTTAAACCCGTCTCTGCCCAGTGTCAGTAATTATTACTAATGCGCTTCGCTCCATCTCATATAAATCTCGGTCCAGTATCATTAATTACTCGGCGCTGTCTCAGTTCATATCGCACAAGCTCCTATATCAGTACAACTGTGCCAGACACTGTCTCAGTTTTCTTTTCCTTTGACAATGTCATTTCTTAAAAAAATATTTCTTTCATGGGATGTGGGTGTCATTGAAATTTGGCATTTAACCATCCCCACATGGCAGTCGGCACTAACTCATTTCTATTCTGTTGGATCAGGTCCCTGTTTATATTAAAATACAGTCTGGGTCCTGTTAATACTCTGCTACACCAGAACTCAGTTTATATTGCACTAGATATTCTCCCTGGATATGTAATATTTGATGCCCACCTTGTGTTTATTTCACCAGACTGTGTCAGTGCTATTCCTGCACTTAACTATAGCCCTGTTTGAATTATGTCTGTATTACTATACTGTTCACCGAGAAAAACAGGTAATATATTGGTATAAAAACATTGTTATCAGGCAGGATCCAGAAATGGGCAGTATTGGATCGACTGTATTTGGTTGGTGCAGTCTTGTAGGACTGACAGACTTTTCCCCGTGCAATAATTCTCTTTGTTTTTGTTCTTTATTGACAGTGCATGCTACACTGGACTTGGTATCCATTTTCAATGCAGTCAGCCAGAAGTAGATTTCAGATATCGGTCCTTCTTTTCCAGCGCCCAGAACCTCATAAAGTTTGCATTTTGAGAAGGATGCAGAGAGTTGTATTTCCCCCAACAACTTTCCTCATTACTGGCATTGTCCAGTGCAGTAAAATCTGAGACCATGTCCAATGAATAATAAACGTGTAAAGGTTCAATTGCAGAAATAAGACTGCATCTAGTTTAATGCAAACAGAGACAGGTCTATATTAATATAAACAGAGGCAACGTCGAGCTTAATAGAAACAGAAACATGGTAACGTAAAAAGGGATAGCGTCTAATTTAGTATAAACAGCTAAAATATCCAGTTTAATATGAGTAGAAACAGGCAATATAATATTTTATGTGCAATATTAAAATAGTTCGGTTCGAGTGAAAAGTAAGCAAAGGCATGGCATCATGATATAAACTGACACAGAGTAAATTTACTGCAATATAAAGGTTCAATCCCCATGAAATTTGTAGAGACGGCCGACTGTCCATCAAAAACGTACAGGACAAGAGTAACATGGAGTTAGCAGCAGAATGCAAAGTTCCCTTGCATTGTCAAATTAAACCTTCCCAAGGCAGGAATAGCATGAGTTATATACAAAGTGAATCTCCCTCTATTCTATCCAAATCAAATATTCCCGGAACACTATACTATCCAGAAAGAGAGTGAAACTCCCTCTACAAAGACTGCTCAAACAAAATGAAGGCAGAAAAAGCATGAATTCTCTTCTACGTAAAACATCTTCTGCACAATTCCTTTATAGATTCGGGAGGCAGATTTAAATTGATGTTCGGTACAGGGGCAAGAGCCGTCTACATAGTGCCATAAACACACACCCCGGTCAGGTACAGCAGAGATGAGATAGGCATTAAATCTTCCTTGACAAAGTCATATCAAACATTCAAAAGAAAGGTGCAGTGAGTTTAGATGCAGAGTAAATATTCCTCGACTTTGCCCAGTCAAATATTCCAAGGACAGGGACAGCAGCGGCTAAATATGGGGAAAGATCCTTTGGTACTGCCGCATCAAATCCTTATCACCAGGTTCAGCCGGGGTTAGATACAGAGGAGGATGTATCAAACATTGCAAGATCACAGAATTTTCAAGCAATCTTTTAGAATTAAGCTCCTTCACAGATTCATATTCATTGAAATAAATTCTTTTAGAAATCTATAACTCTGGCTGAGAGAACACATCGGGTAGACACTGACTTCATGTTGTGGAGTGAAGGCGATGAACGATTGTGGGGAGATAAGACACTGAAACAAACAGGAGGAAGACAGAGAGATAAAACAGGAAATTTCAATGAATATTTGCCGTGTCATTAGATTTCGGGATCAGAGGGATTTTTTTCCGAATTGGACACAGATATAATAAACATTTCCTCATGTAACTTAAAATCATAACTTTCGATAAAATTGGAAAACAATCATTATTGGAATCCGTTGATTGATTTGCATGTTTATCTCTATTTCTAAACTGTGTTGGTGGGGAAATATTTGTTGTGTTTTTGTCCGTCAACAGTCTAATCTGGGATTTCTATTTCTGTATTTATTTACATAAACACCTCACTGTTTACAATAAAATGTTCATGGCAGCAAAACCATAAACCGTCACTTATTGATTAGTTTCAACTCAAAGTAGCGTTTATTTTAAGCATATTAACAGTTGGTTCAAAATTAATAGAAACTTTTTGAACATACATTACACAATATATTGTTTATTTTAAATAAAATAATACACTCTATTTCAGAATTTGTTCTGAATGTCACAAAACATAAACTGGCAGATATCAATCTAATGACAATTTGGTTGATGATTTAATCTGTTTAAACTAGACAAGTTAATACAAACAGATCTGATGTGTGAAATATCCAGGTACATTGGAAGCAAAGACTTTATGGTGGGATAATTGAGGAACAGTGGAGGACTTTGAAAGCAATCTTTCACAGTGTTTAACAAATGTATATACCAGTGATAAGGAAGGACTGTGGAAAAAGAGATAATCAGCCATGGATATTTAAGGAAATAAAAGTTATCAAATTGAAAGAAAATGCATACAAAGCGGCAAAGATTAGTGGGAAAATAGAGCATTTAGAAATCTTTAATGGTCAACAAAAAGCCACGAAAAAAGGTATAAGGAGAAGGAAGATGGATGATTAAAGTAAACTAGCTTAGAATATAAAAAGAGAGAGCAAATGTTTCTACAGATATATAAAGCAAAGCAAAAAGAGTAGCTAAAGTAAACATTGGTCCTTTAGAGGATTAGAAGGGGAATGTAATAACTGGAAATGAAGAACATATAGTCATTGAATGCCGGGAGAATCTTATAGAAACATATAATATTGGGAAGTGAATTGATAAGATAGAAGTATAGAATTTGTATCCACTGGCAGGTGAAACCGGAGCTAGGGAACTTGGCCTCAAAATAAGGAGGAGCAGATTTAGCACTCAGTTGAGGAGGAAATTCTTCACAAAAAGGATTGTGAATCTGTGGAATTCTCTGCCCAGTGAAACGGTTGTGGTCACCTCATTGCATGTTTTTCAGACAAGGAAAAATACATTTCTGAACAGTAATTAACGGTTATGGTGTGTGGGCTGAGAAGTGGATCTGAGTCCACAAAAAGATTGGTCATGACCTTAGTGATGGAGAAGGCCCGAGGGGCTAGTTGGCCGACTCCTGCTCCTATTTCTTATGTTCGTGGGCGGCACGTTGGACAGTGTTTAACAGTCCCTTCACAGCTCCAGCGACCTGTGTTCGATTCTCGGCCTGGGTCACTGTCTGAGTGAAGTTTGTACATTCTCCTGGTGTCTGTGGTGCGTTTCCTCCGGGTTCTCCGGTTTCCCCCCACAGTCCAAAGTTGTGCTGGTTAAGTTGATTGGCCATGCTAAAAAAATGCCTCTTAGAGTCCTGAGATGCGTAGGTTAGAGAGATTAGCGGGTAAATATGTAGGCATATGGGAATAGGGCCTGTGTGGGATTGTGGTCGGTACAGACTCGATGGGCAGAATGGCCTCCTTCTGCACTGTAGGGATTCTATATTCTGTTAGTAACCTGTCAGACTCAGACATCCAGTTGTTGCCAATGATGAACGTTTTACAGGTCACTCCCAGGGAGCCTCAGGGACGCCCGGTTTCTGCCTCTGGCTCAGTCAACACAACCTCCGATTAGACACTTTTTAAAATATGAAAGAAAAACACAGAAAAAGAACGTATGCACCCCGGACATACTCTCTGCATCGCGATGATACAAAATCCTGAGGACATTTACAAACTGAATAAAAAAAAAACTTCTTTCTTGCTGCAATCAGATTTTAAAGGAACCTACCTCGCATTAATTCGATCTTTTTCTACACCCTAGCTATGACTGCAATATTACCTTCTGTATCTCTCTCTTCCTTCCCTTTGTGTGGTATGATCTGTCTGTATAGTGCGCAAGAGACAATAACATTCCCGGTGTCCTAAAATGTGTGATAATAATAAATCAAATTAAAGCAAATAAAATTCATTCAAAGCACAGAGGATTACTCCCGATGAATTGATTGCTGACACTGGAACATTCCAGAGACAGACTAATACTGAGGCAGTAAGATTGCGATCCATTGTAATGTCTCTGCTGATCCCAGAGGTGAAATTGATCATCTGTTATAAACAAAAAACAATTTCATTGTAAGTTAACTCTCTTCATTTCTGCAGGCCTTCACAAGGGAATAGACAAAAACAAGATGACATTAACTTGTTAGGGTAAAGACATCAGGCTCCACGGTAGATGGTGGAATTTAAAGTCAATAAAAACGTCAGGAATTAAGAATCTACTTCTGACTCATTGTCGATCTGTGTTTCCAACACATTGCAGCAAAATTATAACATTATTATCGGTTTATGTAACTACATTCTGGGATAATCGTATTTCAGGTGTGGATAGCTATCTGTGTAATTTGGTATTGGATATAAGGAGAAGAGAAGCAATGGCCTAGTGTTATCGCTAGACAATTAATCCACAAACTCAACTAATGTTTTCAGAATCCGGCTTCAAATCCTGCACACGGCAGATGGTGGAATTTAAAGTCAATAAAAACGTCAGGAATTAAGAATCTACTTCTGACTCATTGTCGATTGTGTAGAAACCTATTTGGTTCAGTAATGTCCTGTAGGGAAGGAAATCTGCCGTTCTTACCTGTTCTGGCCTACATGTGATCCCAGAGCCACAGCAATGTGGCTGGCTCTCAACTGCCCTCCGACAAAGGGTGGGCAATAAATGCTGATCATCCAGCGGTGCCCATGTTCATTGAATCCCTACGGAGCAGAAGGAGGCCATTTGGCCTATCGGGCCCACACCGACACCATTCCCATCCAGGCCCCATACCCATCACCCTGCTAATTGCCTGCTAATGCCCTTGACACCATGGGACAATTTATCATCGCCAATCACCTTCAGCAGCACATCCTTGGCCCGTAAGAGTAAATAGGCAGACAATTGGAGAATGTGCTGACTCCACAGAGACTCAAACCGCGAATTGAATCGGGTTCCCCGGCCCTGTGAGGCAGAAGTGCTAACGATTATGCCACCGTGGCGCCCACGAATGAATTCAGAAAATAAAATCCTCATATGAGACAATGTTACAATGAGACAATCTTATATTTTCTCCAACATCTTCCTAACCCTGTGAATATTAACGTGAAAGAAATCTGGTTGACGTATAATTAATTGAGTTGACAGAGAAACATAAAATTGAAATTGACTTCTGACAGAGAATTTAATGAATCAGAACGGGATCAGCGATCAGGCAAGTTCTCCATCAACATCCAAATCATTGCAGCTTATTTTATTGGCCACCGGCTGTCGAACATTCACTGTAGTGAGGGCACAGGACATCAAGACTTTGCAGCATATTGCACAATATCACAAGAGTAAATGTTTAATCTTCCACTGAACCAGGTTATGAAGTGATTATTTCTTCACAGATTGGCAGCTCTGAGAGGCACAGTTAAATAATCGAATCAGATTCTGCTGCACAACAGAACATGGTGCTATTCAGATATAAGAATCTTTTTAATGAGGGGCAGAAGACTGAGAATATTCCAGGAATCCGCACTGTTCAAAGCAGTTATATGACTTTCTTTTATTTTTATTTTTGGGCCATTATACTGATCTTATTGGACTGAGGGACTGGGGACATCAAAATCTCTTTCGTGCACTTCATGAAATTTCTCACAAAGTGGATTTAATTGTTGGAAGGACATTTATTTCGAAGTCATACAAATGAAATAGCACCTTGCCAATTTAATAGTTTCCGATCACATAATGAACAGTGCAATGATTTAAAATATTTATTTGGAATGAATCCTATCTAAAATGTGCCTTTCTTGTGGGAATCAAGCATTTATTGTATAACTGGTTAAGTCCCATTTTATCCTTACATTTTCACATTAATCTGTCCCACGCAGTATTTGGCATCAGTCCAACCTGCTGCCAACTACCCAAAGATATTTACAGGAAACACTGAGGGTGTTTGTTCAGAAACTCAAAGATCTGTTTTCTCAGTACTGAGCACTTGGCTGCAAGTCAACTTCAAACTCTTAGCATTGTCAATGAGGCCTATTAATACACAAATCTGCCCAGCAACAGTACTGGAGGCAACATAATTATTTTTTTAAAGTTGTAAACCTATATGAATGCTTGACATTTCTTAGGAAAAGAAAGTTATCCAGCTTCTCTGGCAACTTGTTAGCAACAATGATGATCTCTCCAACACAACAAAACACAGTGATCGATGGATAGAAATAAATACAGGCAGATTATGAAAGTTGATCCAGAGGGGTGATATATTTTATATTACATAAACATGTGTGCTTGTGTTTTATTTCATTTTGTTCTTCCATGGGATATGGGAGTCTCTGGAAAGACCAATATTTATTTTCTGTGCTTAATTTGTTTTCAACTGAGTGGTGTGCTCGGTATCTCAGAAGACATTGACTGGTTACGGATATTGCTATCCGTCTGGAGTCACACAATAGTGAGACCGGGTAGGGATGGCAGATTTCCTTGACTAGGGAATCAGAGTCATTTATCTGGTCGCTGTCGATATGAACCCAGATTTATTGGTTGAAATCAAATTCCACCAACTGCCATGATCAGATTTAATTTCGTGTTGCCACATCACTGGCCTGGGTTTCTGGATTACTGGCCCATTGGCATTAATATTGTGCCATCATCTACACAAAAGGTAAAATAATTGCTTGTGTTGATGCAGGGATGAACAATGGTTGGACGCCTGAATGTTTTGTTTGAGGAATCAGTGAATGGATTGATGGATGTGACGGTAGCTGGTTCTGAAACTTGTTGTTCTACATTCTCATACTTGTGTTTTACTACTTCAAAAATCGAAGTTTGTCCTTTATTACAATTGTGTCAGTCCATAACGTTTAGTCCTTCCAGATTTTCTCGCTGAATTCCATCCCCGGGATATCGGGAACAAATGAAATGAAGCTCAGTAAGAGTAAGCCGATATTATTCCCCTGCTGATGGCGAATCTTCAAATCCAAGATGGAATGAGGGAACATGATTAGGTTGATGAGGGCAGATTGTAATATTTGGAACATGTGGCCCTCCTAGAGCAACAAATCGCTCAACAGATCATCATCCAAATTAGTGTAAAGATAACGGGCTAAAAAACAAAAAATGTGGCAATTAAAATGTTATGGAACTGCCTGGGCAACTTAAAGTTTTAATTACTTGGCAGAACTGTGTGAAAGTGAATCAGGATCTTAAGCTTCTATAAATTCACATTAGATACAGATACTTCCAGTTATACATTCATTTTAAAAATGGTCACACATACGTATATCAGGAGTTTCTGTGTGTTCATGAAGTGAATATTTGTTAATAAAACGCAGAGGCTGCTCGGTACCTGTTACTATTTGGTCTGATTCATTTCAATTTTCCGCTGAATTCTGGGGCAGATGTGATTCTTTGGTGACAGAAAGGCCAATGTGATCTCAATACATTTGAATGTCAATAAATTATATTAAATAAACTGCAGTTATGTTTGTATCAAATAAAATGCCTTACAATAATTGGTGAAATATTAATTTATTTTGTGAATTTAAGATGATTGTTAATATTGGCAACAGGCAATGACAATCTCCAAAAAGAGAGAATCTACCCATTGCCCCTTCTCTCTCAATGATATTGCGATGCTGCATCATCCAATATAAACATTATCGGAGTTACCATTGCTAATCGCTGCATTAACTCGACATATAACTACGCCGGTGGAATATCAGATCAGTATGCTATGAGTAACCCACCTCCTAACTCCCCACACCTTACCTGCAAGGCATAAATCAGGAGTGTCATAGGGTTCCCTCCACTTGCTTGAATGAGTGCAGCTCAAACAACATTTAAGCTTTATACCATTCAGGACAAAGTGGCCGGCTTAACTGGCACAGTATTTGGAAATGCTCACTCCCTCCACCACCGACAAACAATAGCAACATTATGTACCATCTACAAGGTTCATTTCAGAAACTCACCAAGTCTCCTTAGACAGCACTTCTAACCACACAACAGTTACCACCTGGAAGGACAGGAGTAACAGTTACCTGGCAATATCACTTATAAACTCATATACCTGACTTGGAAGTATATCGTCCTTCCTTCACTGTCGCTGGGTCAAATCATAGAACTCCCTCTGTAACAGCTTTTGTGTATACCTACAGCACAGGCTCTGCAGCAATTCAAGAAGGCTGTTCACCATCAGCTTACGAAGCACAACAAATGTTGACCAAGCCAGTAATGGCCACATCGCTTTAATTAAATCTTAAATATATTGATGTTTGTGAATGGATGATAACTGGAGAACAGAATAGTGCAACTTTGTTAATAAATGCAATTGGTGAAAATAAATACCAATTTTCTGAACATTTATGACGTTCTCTTTGCTGGGAGATAGGATCCGTTCCACAGGAGATTCAAAACTTCACACTATCTGAAAACAAATCTGGTAGATGACACTGCAACAACTACAGATATATCTCCATCATAGCATCACGGGAAAGGCATTTGCCAGTATTACATTTTAAAACTTTCAACTGCTTGAAGACCCAGATTACCCTGAAGCACAGTGTTGTGTTTGTAATGGAAGATTGATTCTGGAAAAATGTCTGCTCCATATGCCTTATGTACTCACCTTTACCTTTGTCAATCCCATCAAGACATTCGAGACTGGTGGCATGAACTACAATATTTGGGGAAAATTCGCTCTCCATCATAATTACTTAATCCCATTCACGACACACAAAACAACAAGATACAACCATAATTGTAGCTCCATGTGCAACTTTTGTAACAAAATCAGCCTCTCAAATTTTTTTCTCCTCAGTCATCAATAAAGGGAACAGATGAAAAAGAAACCGTTCTGAAATTGATATGTTTACTGTTTCTTTAAACTTGCATTGTAAATGACGGATGCTGGTTATCATTGTGGAATTGACATGTAAACATTATGACGTTTTCCAGTTAACACACATAGACAAAAACACACACATATTTATTCTCTCTTGTTCTCATTCTGCCCCACACACTGTCTCCTTTGATATCCACATACATGGACAGAAATACAAATACACACACACACACACACACACACACACACACATTTTCTATCAATTTTGGACTCCATCTTCGCTTCGTTGACTTCAGAAACAATGGCTCCAACTATCTTTTAGATGGCGTGATGAACAAACTTTTCTGAACGCCATGTTTGCTGAACTGGACATTAAAGGTCCCATGGACTTCAAACAGCTCCCTGGTCAACATTCCTGCTTCACACCAAAATGATCAAACATACATTATCATGGATTGAACTATTTTGAACTGATGCTGCCAAGATGGGATAAAAGAACAGGAGTAGGCCATTCAGCTCCTCGAACTGACCCGGCGATTCAATAAGCTTATGGCTGATCTGTAACCGAACTCTATGTCCTAGGCCCATAATCCCTTGGAACCTCTGCTCAGAAAAAAAAGATCGATCTTAGACTTAAATCTAACAATTGAACAAGCATCCATCGGCGTCTGAGGAAGACAGTCCCAATTCCCCAACGCTCTCTATGTGCTGAAATGCTTTCTATCAATTCTCCTAAACGGTTCGGACCTTCTTTTTTAAAATGGCCCTTTATTCAAGGGCTTCCAATTGGTGGAAACATTTCATCCTCATTCACCCTGTCCTTCCCGTCAATATTTTGTAGATTTTTCTCAAACACCCCACAACCTTCTGAATTTGAGAGAAAAAGCCCAAATATGTTTGATCTCTCAATTTAAACATTGAAGACATGGTAAAGTTCTTTTTTGAACTGCCTCCAGGACCAACTTCTTTCTGAAGTGTGTTGCCCATAACTGCTCAAAGGTTTTGGGTCGAGCAAGGCTTTTGCACAATTGCATCATAACATCTGCATCCCTATACTCCTGCTCTTTATATATGAAAATCAGCATTAATTTGGCCACCCTTCAATCCATAAGAACTGCTTCAGAGTGTATAGAATTTTAGAAGATGACCACCAATCATCCAATATTTCCAGGGCCATTTCCTTTCATATTCTAGGATGTAGGTACTCAGGCCCTGGGGATTTATCAGCAATTATTTCCCCAGCATGGTTTTCCTACTATTACTGGTTTTCTTCAATGTTGTCTTCCAACTATTCCCTTGGTTCTTTAACATTTCTGGGAGGATATTTGCGTCCTCTTTCGAGAAGATGGAGCCAAACTTTGTGTTCTATTCCTCTAACATTTCTTTGTTCCCTGTTATATTTTCCCTGGATTCTGACAGCATGGCACTTACATTTGTCTTTCATAATCTTTTTCTCTTCAGATATTCATAGAAGTTTTTAACAATTGGTTCCCATGTCCCCTTCAATTGTACTTTCAGACTACATTTTCTCCTTCGATCATTTTGTTTTCTTTTGTTGCATTCCCAATCCTCAGGCTTGTTGCTTCTTCTGGAAATTTTCTATACTCTTATAAGTAAGAAGTAAAATGTCCTCTCTTGAAAGACGTCAGAGAAGAAGGTGAGCTTTGATGATATTTTGTTAGCTTTATGATCGTTATTATTTACACAGCGACGTTTGTTTCAGCTTAATCAATGAATTGAATTGAAATTCCTCAGCTGCCAGCATGGAATTTGACTTCCTGTTCCCAGAGCATTACGTCAAGCTTCTGGAATACTAGCTTAATCATAATATTGCTCTAATAACTCTATGGTTAAAGCTATAACACATCTAATGATGGAACAATTAAACATTAAGCACTGGGATCATAGGCTGAATCTGATTGAATCGTGAGCTCAGGTGTTGTAGGAATTGAACATGTTACAAACTGAGTCGAAAATGATGTTGATTCCATTGAGGTAAGATTATTAGCTGATCACAGTTTTTGTTTCGACATTGTCACATTTAGCTCAGCGTGTCTAAAGTCTGAGATTAGTATCCAATGTTCTACAGATACATGTAATTGTTAGAAGCAAGTCTTCTCCTATCCTTGAATCCTATTCTGACTCGGTGGCAATGATTAATGGGAATCCATGTAAAGATTCCATCAATTCCTAAAATGACATAAGAAAACATGCGATGCAAAAGGTCTTATAGAGCTTGACCTTAATCATGCATGAGCTGCATTATCAGAACAGATGAAAGCTGACTGTGTTTGTCTTAGAACTGAGCATTTTATAGGAGATTTAGTACTGAGGTTTAAAGTTATGGATGGGCATGTTTTATTCATTAGGAAGAAACTCCTATTCACCAGCAAAAGGGTCAACGTACAGAGACACGGCTTTATTAGCTATGAATTAACGGAATTATCCCTCTGATTCCATTACATCAGTCCATATACTTCTATTTATGTTGTACTACACCCAGTCTTATGTTATATGACAGTAGTAGTCTGTCTTTCTTTGTACTACATTCGGACATTTCTCTCGTTATGCCACAGTAGGAAATCTTTACATTCATACTACATTAGGTCCTCTCATTTAGTACTAGAGTAGACACGGATCTGATTATATCACAGCGGATCCCATCTCTTTTTATATTACACAAGATTTGTCTCTTCACATTACATCAGAGCCTGTCTCTGTTAATCCATCATATGACCATCAATGTATTGCCTGTCGAGATATTATCAACCACGATATAGAACATAGAACATAGAACATTACAGCACAGAACAGGCCCTTCGGCCTTCGATGTTGTGCCGACCAAAATAAAAAGCAATGCCCCTCCAAACTAAACCATTCCCATAAAATAAACCATATGTATGGGCGTGCCTGTCCGATACCAAGCATTCTTGTTTGGAAGAGTAGGTTTATTTTTTACGGATATTTAATTAGCTTTGGGGAATATCTCATTGCTCTGTTATTGTGTGGGTAATATTTTATGTGGACATTATAACAATTATCAGTAATTCACAGGCATTGCGGGACAGGTCAATATCTGAACAATGGTGCAATGTTTGTTGCAATATTTTCAGGCAATCTCTGTTGTGATAATTGAATATTGTGTTGCACTGTGTCAATTTGCCACAGATTTTAGCATTAAAGATTGTTTCGCCTGTCTCATTTCATTAATATAATTCAACCAATAACTGACAGTGTGAGACAGAATTGTGTACTCGCAGTAAGACCAGATAAGCTCCTACAGACTAAATATCTATCAAATCATTAATTGTTCATCTATTTCAGACAGATAAAAAACTGAAATGGCTACAAAACAAGTGTTGACACTTATGTTTGAATAGATTTTAAAAGTATATATTTTCTGCAATTTGTGTCGTTATCTTCAAGATTTTTTTTCAGTTTGGGATGTCTTCATCTGCCTAGGCCCTAAGCTCTGGAATTCTCTCCCTAAATCCCCACATCTCACTTTCCTCGTCTAAATCAATTCATAAAATTGTTTCTTTGTTGATAATTCTTTTAGTAATGTGTCCAAGTATCTCATTGCTCAAAAATAAAATACTGCAGATGCAAGGCATCTGAAAAAAAAAGAAATGCTGGAAACACTCGGCAGACCATTCAACATAAGTGGAATATCCTCTGTAACAACCCATTTGGTACAGTCTTGTACAGTAATGCACTGGGTCATGCCTCTTTATTCACTGCATTTGACTCATTTGAATCATTATTGCACGAAACCTTATATCTGTTATCTTTACATTATATGCTGTTTATTAATACACGCCGTTTATTAATACATGAAGACATACCATGATATATGCGACAAATCATCATTTCTAAGTTGTTGCTGTTCGGAAAAGAGTCGGCCTATGTTACGTTAGGCTCCATCTTAGACATTACTGTGCTAGGCTCGATGTCATGCACTAATGCACAAATCTGGGCCTAACTTTTTATTACATTGGGTCCTTATAATAAAGTTGATATACCAGTTATTACTTTTCTATCAAACGCGTCAGAGAAATAGAAAGACAGAAAGAACGAACTTGATGAATAGATAGATATTAGAACAAAGAACAAAGAACAAAACAGCACGGGAAACAGGCCCTTCGGCCCAACGAGCCCGCGCCGCCACCCCGATGTTCCCACCTCTACCCGCGATCCCTGTCCATGTTTATAGATCTATGGATTAAAAACCAAATTTGAGACCAAATTGAGTCCAAATGAGTCCAAATTAGCAAACATTAAACATTAACTTTAAAAATGTAATATATTTGTGTGGATGAAAACGGTTGGGGCCTTGACACTGAAAAGATAAAGCACAAAAATCTTATCAGAGGAAAATTCAGTGCCGGAAACAAACCATTTCTCTCACTTAATCTCTCTCCTCGATTCCTCTCACACAATACCTATTTTAGAACAGGGGGGAAAGAAGTGTTCGTTTCCCTGTTTTCTCTCAGTGATAATCTTCGTTCCATCTTCACTTCAATTAATCTATTTAAACCCAAATATGATCATCTTCTTGATTTATTAAAATGGGAATGGAGGTGAATGTAATGCTGGGACCGACAGCAATTTGTGTGGTTGTTCGTGATGCTGAGTTGACCCTCACAGGCAGGAAGACTGTTCACGGTGATAACATCAAACTGGCCCTGGTTGTTTCATTCTCAGGTAACACAACTTCCTGTTTCTTGCTG
>JAGIQG010000040.1:5071930-5074430 GCA_024679065.1 Sphyrna mokarran | reverse complement strand
TTTCAAACGGATTTCTAAAGACAGAGAGTCAACGCTGGGAACAACATAGTCTGAAATCATTTTATCTACAAGAGCACTCAACAGAATGGTTGTCTATGAAAAGTTACAGTATTAAATGTTCGTCAGTTGAAATAAATGAACTATTTGATGTTTTCGTACATTCGTGGAAGGAAGAGATGGACTGAAGATTATCACTGGGAAAACTGAAGGGAAATTTCCATAAGAGGTCATTTCTCCAAAGGGGGTTATTAGAAAATATAATACTTAAAATAAATAAACACTGAAATGACGAAGCAAGAGATTGATATGATATTTCTTAAACATAGAACTTGTATATGATTTCTACAATTCAGAAGAAAGGTCATCTGGCACACCGATTCTGCATCCTCCCACCCCGCCCCCGGCTCCCCTCCCCCCACCCCGCGTTAGCCTACACAATTTATCATGGCTATCCCACATATTCAAAGAAGAATAACGGGCAATTTTGCATGGCCGATCCATCTAATACGATCTGTTGTAATATAATCAGGCAGTAATATAGAGACAGGATGAATGCACCTATTATTGATACAGTGCCTGCACTAATATGAATGCAACCTGGGCCCAGTTCAGTCATTACTGAGAGCGGGTATAGCGTATAATTAACCAGCGTGGTATTTTCTCATGTAAACAGAGACATGCAACACGCAATTTTAACAATGACAGGGTCTATTCTAATATGAGCAGAGACAATGTGCATTGTAATTTAAACTGAGACAAGTTCTAGTGTAATGCAAGCTCACATCGACGCTGTCAGTATCCAGTGATCTAGTGTGTACAAAGAGAGATGGGGCCCAGTGGAATAAAAAGTGAGGCAATGCGGAGTAAAGCAATAATTGAGAATGGGTAATATGTGAAGTGAACAGCGGTATGCGTTGGCGCAGTAATAAAGGAGAGAGTATCTAGCCCAATAAAATTGTCACCGGACCTAGCGTAATTTTGTCCCATTCTGGGCATTGCATAATCTAAACTGAGACAAAACCGATGCAGTAATTTCAAACCAGAGCTTTAATAGCTTTGACAGAGGAAACTGCAGCAATAAATGAAACATGAAATAGAACAATAATGAGAGGCAGTACATTATTCGGTATAAACAGAGAGGTGGACTGGTCAGCAGTGATTGAGATGTTTTCGACGTTTCTTTATATGTGGCAGATTCCAGCAATCTATTAACTGATACAGAGACTCGTGTAATGCAAACAGCAACATGTTCTGGTGCAGTATCAGGAGAGAGAGGGTCTAGTGAAGTCACAACAGAGATATGGAGTATTATGACATTAGCCGAGAATTAATTCCGTGTTGTCATAACTGTCAGAATGTACTGTGTAATATCAAATGAGGCTTGATGCAGTACAGTAACAACTGGGACTTTGCTGAATACAGGATCATTGTTATGTAATCAGAAATATAATTTTGTGTCATATAAACTGGGTCTTGTTTAGGATGGCGAAGACTGAGTCCATTTGCAGCAATAACTGAGAAATCTGTTTCGCGTCGTGCCAAAGAGCACGGTTTCACTGCCATCTCCTGGACATCCTTTGCTATTGCAGATGTTGTGAAATACTGATTTTAGTTGCTGTTTCTTACTCTTTTGTGGGCTCTGTACCCAGTTGGCAAGGCCAGCATATGTTGGCAATCGCTAATGCTCTCAATTAATTGGTTTTGAAGACTATCACAGAAGGCACGCAACCGCCAAACACGTGTGGGCCTGAAGTCACCCTTGAGCAATTTGGAAAGTGATGGAATATTTCCTTTTCTGCAGGGCATTAGAGAATCTGATACATTTCTTGCAAAGGCTGCAATTACGGAAAGGAGATTTAAATTCAAAATTGTAATTGTATTTTAAAACTCACATTTTGTTGCAGTTTGGATTTGAAAATATATCTTGAAAAAAATTTCCTCCCCTCAGGATTACTCTCCCAGTGATATTCCCACTATGCCGCCGTCTCCCCTTTCAACATTGATAGAGTGCTTACAGCAGAGGAGAAGGCCAGTTTGAAGCGGAATGTATGTGTTGGCACTCAAAAGGAGCAATTCACATAATAACAGTCTATACCCCACAGTCCAGCGTATTGTTCATTTTCAGACAAGAATCCAATCCCATTTTGAAACCATCAATTGGCGCTGTTTGCATCACATTCTCAAACAGCACATTCTAGATCTGATTCACAAACTATCTGAAAATAGTTTTCGTTATGTCTCCATTCTTCTTTCATCAATTAACTTCAATCCACGCCCTCAGGTACAAGATCCTCCTACCAATGAACAGTTCAACTCTATCTATTTTGTCAAGACCTCTCAGGACTTTGAATGCCTCAATAGGGTCACATTAGTAACTTCCTTTCAAGGAAATTACTCATAACTTCTCCAGTATATTTTCGCCACTGAAGTTTCTCTGGAACTATTCTCGTGTTTTCCCCCGAATCCAGCCTGTTGGCTTTACACTCCCCCTTACGCTTGG